>VXAY01003554.1:175191-227764 GCA_013399855.1 Oxyruncus cristatus | reverse complement strand
TGGGTCGGGACAGCAAACGAAAGGGGATTTAGTAACAAACAACGGCGGCCATGTTGAGAGGAATTTCTGCAGCTAAACTTCTCCCCTCTCAGCCCAGGGGTTTCTCTGCCTCCCCGGGGGGCTCCCCGGCCTGACTGTGTGCCCCCCTCTTTTCTCTCTCTGCTCCCCCGCAGGATGACAGTGAAACTGGGAGAGAGCAGCGGGGAGGAAGGGGTGAAAAAACTGGGCAAGAGAACAGGAGGAGATGAGGAGTCCCTGGAAGAAGAAGGGGCAGGAGGAGGAGGAGAGGCAGCACCAGGCAGCAGCAGCACAAAGAAAGAAGAGAAGATCATTAACAACAACACTACCAGCAGCCCCCCACCGAACCCCAGCTTGTCGCCGGCCCCGGCCTCCCTTCAGCCCTCCCACAGCCAGGACCAGCATCATTTTCTCAGGTCCAGCGTCAGACCTCAGAGCAAGAGGCTGAAGAAGGATTCCCAGGCATCCTCTTCGGTTGGCAGCAGCACTGCTGGAAAAGGCAAAGGTACTGTGTTTTGGCACCCTAAAAACATACAGACAAGGGGGGTGGCAAGGAGGAGAGGCAGCTGTGGGGCTGTGGGTTGTCATTCTCCTTCTGTGGATGCCATCTTTTGTTTGGTTTTGGGAAGGTGTTTTGGGGCTTGTTTCTCACAGTGGCTGAAATCTTCTTTGTGTCCCAAGGCTTCAGCTTCTCTGCTGCCCACTACTCTCTCTGCACTTCCAGAAATGGGGGGTCTGGATGTGTATGTGGGGAAGGAAGAATTCTCCATTATTGAAGCAAATCTTTGATTTCTGCATTTCATCTCTCTCAGGTTTGAGGAAATGCCTGTATTTTGATTAGGAAATGAGACTCCAGCTAGCTGTGTAATCAGGTGGCTGCACTCTGAATTCTGTTCTTGGATCATAACAAAATATTCACTGGGTGCTACTTATCAAAGGGAAAAAAACCAACCCACAAGACATTGGTGATTTACCCCTGTTATTTCAAAGATCCAGATAACTATTTTGGAAACAGCTATGAAATACATAGATTGCCATATTTGTTTCTAAGGTTTGGGGAGTCTCGTGTTTCTGTTTCAGAACAGTTTGGGCATTTCAATGTGATTTGAGTTTTTGTTAAGATTATTTGGTATACATCTGAATGTCTGTAGGTGCAGACATACAAACACCTGCTATTTCACTTTAGCATTGGAGACAAGAATTTGATTTTTTTTCAGAGCTGTTTTGAGTAGCTGGAAGGCAGCAGGGATGTTTGAATATCTTGGTGCTATTGTGTGTGCTCAGCAGAGACTGGATGACATCTTAGCACTGCAGTTTGGCTATACTTGAGCCTAATTTTGGATACCTTGTGCAAAAGTACTCGTGTTATTTTCCATTAATTTTTGAGAGAAACAACAAAGATTTCTTCAACGTTTGAGATAATGGAGTTTACTCTTGTCTGCTAAATTGGAGTATAGTTGCGTGGAGCATAACTATGTCTTGGGGGTTACCTCACTCTGGTCCATCACAGGGGTGTGCACATGCTGGGCATTAAGTAAACATTACAGTTAGGATAGTTTTGTGTTGCAGTAATAGAGCAGTGCAAATTGGGATATTTTGGTTATTGTCATATCACGAAAAAATTCTTGAACTCCATTGCTTGACAGTTTATATAATTGACTAAAGTATTTTTGAATACCTTAGTAGGGCCTCTGTAGTCTCTTAAACTCTCTGTGTGGTGTTGGAGGACAGAACAGAAAGGCCTATGTAATTTTTTTCCCTGTTGCATGAAACCAAATAAACAAACAGATGGAATACCCAGGAGTATTTAGCTACAGATAATTGTTTCCAGGGTTGTAAACAGTATTAGATACAAGGAGGTATTTCTTTGAAATGCATCTTGTCCATAATTGACAAGTTGAATATATCCATTTGAAATTATTCCATTGCTTTGGAAGTGTATACACATGTGAACAAATACATGTGTCTTTGTGTAAGTGTATATTCATGTTTGTGTATTCTTACATGAACATTCATTTCTAATTTTAGAGCAGCAGAACGATTTTTAACTAGGTGTATCAATAAAATAGAAAAGGAAATTTTATTCGTTTTTGCGATTCAGGCTCCAAAACCACCCTAATAAAACTACCTACAGAACAGAAAATTTTTTCAGTGATTGGTCATAGATAGTGCTTGTGATTGCTGTACCTGGCTATGTTGTCAGATTTGGGGAAACTTCTTAAATCATCAGGAGTGACAGTTGATGGTGGAACTGTGCTTTTCGCTGCTGGAATTGTAAGACCAGCCACAGCTCTGTCTGGCCAGGTTTGGTGTGAATGTGTCTGATTGATTGATTTCTCTGATATGGTTGAGATGATAACTGTCAGATTTTGGAGAACAAAGCCACAGAGCAGGATCCTCTCTGATTTGAGTTCTTTATGTTCAGAGATGCATAATGAGAGGTTTTACAGGCTTGTCTGAATTCTCCCCAGTGGAATGCCTTGTGATCAGAATTCACAGTGCTCTGTGTTCTGAGCGAAGTGTCTCATAGAGCCAGCTTGGGATAGGGAAGGAATTAGGATAGGGTGGAGATTACTAACAAAGATTGAACTTAAATCTTTTCATTCACTGTTCCACCATCTTTCTCCTCCCTCTGTAAGTATAAAAATGATAAAAAGCTGGAGCGTGTGTACTTCGCATCAGCTCTGGAAGCTTTTCTGTTGTTTATGTCACAATCAAGGTGGTGCCTGCACAGGTAACTGTGGCACTGGCCAGCAGGAGTGACCAGACCACACTTACACTTGGTCCAGAGAAAGCAGAAACTTGTTTTTGTTGTAGTCATTCAATAATGACACTTCAAATTTAAGTGAAGTGATTCTACTTTTAGAACCTCTGTATTCTAGACTGAAAACTCTTAGTTGTCAGTTCTTAAAGAGTGTAATCAATGTGCTTAATTTCTTTCAAATGGTAGTTGCTTGTCCTCATCATGTGTTCAAAAGAGTTTTGAAAATAGTATTTTGTTCTGTGTGTTGCAAATGTCCTTTTACTTTTGACATTTGTGCTTTTAGGGCCCTTAATTGGAGCAGACAAATTACTGATAAACTTGACAGTAGAAATAGAGTAGAACTGTAGAAATAGAGTTTGCCCACTCGGCAGCTGCTGACTTTCAACTTTATCTTACTGTGTTTCAGGGAAAACTGCTCTTGATAATTCTCGAATTCTGCCTATTAGTGTATAAACACATTGCTAAGTGTCAAGATTGTCCTGACGTACTTTTTAATTGCACCTTTGCATCCCATCTCTTGCTTTTTGAGATGGTGCACTTTTGAGTTTAGGGCAAAAATTACGTAGAAAGTAGTATAGTAAAATAAAGTTTGAAAACTATTTGACTTCAACAGCCAATCCATTTGGCATGGTGGGAAGGTTTATCAAATTTCAAATTTCCTCAACAGGAGACAAGAATTTGATGCTTCAAAAGTACTCGTGTTATTTTCCATTAATTTTTGAGAGAAACAATTTTGGTTTTTTGTTGGTTTTTTTTTTTTTTTTGGTTTTGTTTTTTGAATGGTTATGATCCTTTTTTCAACTGTTGGTCATCTTCTTATTTTATTTTCAAGTTCATAGTCTACACCTCAACTGGTGTGTGCCTTCTGAAGTATGAAGTGAGTCTTAAGTGACTTTTATGAAACCGTAAGAGGAACTTGAAGGACTAGTGAGTTGGAGACAGTTTATTGTGAGAGTTCCAGTGCAGGGAGGTTCATTGATGGAGAAGATGCAGAACAAGTTAAGGTTGCTGAAGAAGAGGGATTGCTGAGAGTCTGCTTCTTTCATCCATGCCACATGGTGGCTGAGCACAGATGTTAAGGTGTGCTTTTGTCCATAAAGCCAGAACGGATGGAATACATGTGTGTAGGTTGTGGCCACGTTGGTAAAAGCCAGTGTGGGAATACATGGCCATCGTGTGCTGTAGAAGTAGCTTGAACTGGAGTAGAGTATTCCCATTTCCATGCTTTCATCCATATTCTGAATGCAGAATGAAGGCAGGAGGAGTAGGTAACAGTGATGGAGCTGAAGCTTGAAGATGTGTTTCATGCTGTTGCTCTGGGTTTATTCCTAAAATATGTAGAACGGCTCAAAAAAGTATTTGCAAAAGTATTTGCAATAATAAGCAGCTCTTCCTTGAAAAAAGAATTATTCAGCTGAAAGCACTAGTTGAATTAAAACATTCCATCTTTTGGTATGGCATGGAACTTGCTAGAAAGCAGTCTAGTTTCAGCACATCAAAGTTGCATGTCCCAGTAGCATGTCCCAGTTAAATCAACTATGGTCTTTTCCTGTGGAGAGGGTGTATGTACCAAAACACGTGATGTGTGTACTTACAGTGTGTTTTACTGTATCTTCCCAATTTCATACGTTGTAGCCTTCATTTGAGATGTCATTACTCCATCTTTATTTCTCTAGGACATGAATCACTCTTCAAGGACTGTTGTTACAGTCTTGTTCTAACGTTTTCCTGAATTCTGTCCATCTCATTTGCACTTGGTACCTCTCTTTCCATCCTACCCTGACATGTTTTCATTCATTTCATTCATTCTTTCCATCCTACCCTGGCATGCTTTCATTCATTTGCTGCCCTCCCATTTACCCCAATTCTGCCTCCCTCCCTTTGGAAGTGGCTCAGGACCAGGACTCTGCAATATTTCATCCCACAGCACAAGAGGAGGATTTTCTCCTGTGCCCTGTGCAGCAGGTACTGAACTCTGACAGGTACCTGCCTGCAGGGCTGCACGGCCACAGTGTTTAGATGGAACTTCATTCTGGGCTTTATGGGTGTTTCCTAATGGAAGACCAAGAGAATAATGATTTACTGGAGATGGGGGAGTAAGCAAATGTGTAATAAACCAGGTTTATTTTTTATAGCTCTGCTTGGTTAGCTCAGATAGTGCTGCCTTTCATACATTGTATATTAGACATATCCTGTTCGAGGAGAGGCAAACCTTCAGTATAGTTTTGTTGGGAGGCTCGTGTTGATAACTGACACTGGGTATGTTTTAAACACATTCAGCTACCTCTTGGTTGTGCTAATTTTCCAACTGGTAGGAGTTAGAGGAAGGCAGGCTACGTTTATCGGTGTTGGACAGGCACCCCTTGACCCTGGAATGAGCTGAGCTGGTGAGAGCAGGGTGCCAGTAACACCAAGGTCACAGGGGAATCCTGGTATGGGCCACTCTCTGAAGAGTTGGACTCAGTGGTCCCTGTGGGTCCTTCCAGCTCTGAATATTCTGTGATTCTCTGTTTCAAACTTTGGTACACTATATGCCATAGCCATGCTATAAGGCATAAGCTGTCCTAGACTAGCCCTTCTCAGGACTTCATGCTGTGTACTGTGGAGGCATACAGGGTAGAAATTAGCACTGAAAATGAAGTTTTGACTTGCAGGGAATGCATCTGTCTCTCTCCCTCTTTCACCTGTTTTTTCTTCTTAGCTACAATTGCTGGAGACAAAAGCAGACTGGCTCTAGCCTGCAGCTCTATTAGGCTGTCCTTCCATGGGGCTTCACTTAAATTCCTACAACAAACACTTTCTATGGGATCACCTGATTAATTTCTTCACTGCAGTACACGATGTAATATCTTCAATGGCTAGACAGGGGGCTTATTTACCAGCAATCAGAAAGAGTTTGTATGTTTGTCTTTGATGTCTTTTTCATTAAAATTGAGAAGTGAATGCTCCAGGAGGAATGCTCTGCCATGAGAACAGCAGAATGCATTCGAAGCTCCTGAAAAGGGCAGATCACAGCACCTCACCCAGCTCTGGTGGCATTGGATTTTTTGTTTTGAATGTATCTTATACCGTAAGAGAATGTTTTGAGTGTGTTCTTGTACCAGAATGTCATACCATAAGACTGCTGAGCTCAAATGCAGGTTTGTGACAATAAAATACACACTCAAAGCTGTTTTCTGGAGTGGCCTCCTTAATGGCAATCTTCACTGAAACCCTGTTTGAAGGTGATCTTGTGTAATATAGGCTCGGTGTTGGCTCCTATAGAACCCAAGAGAGAAGAAGAAAGAGTTTTCTGAAGGAAACTTCCTGGCATGTTGCAAGTTGTCATTTGTGTCCTCCATTTTGGGGAGTGAGTTTGTCCTAACACTCCGCATTTGACCTGTGGCCTGCAAGAGTGTGAACACATTGTCTCCTTTAGGAAGGCATTCCCTGATGGGTGTTCCACCTACAGTGACTGGTGACTCCTGAAGAAGTCGAGATGTTGTGTGCTAAGCCTGTGGAAGACCAGGGAGAGAAGCAGCCTGTGTGTTGGGATAGATGGGTGTAGAGGGGATTAACTCTGGGTTTCCAGCTTTTGTGTATGTGGAATCTGTCATAGAAGATATGAATTAGCAGGCCTGTAAGAGCTGCCGTGGAAGACTGAAAAGCAAACACTGAGATGCTACATAGAGGCTGGAAGGAAGAACTTGTGGCTGTAGCCATGATAAGACCACGGTACCATCAGTGTTTCTATTATTTGATACCTGCAAGTTCTATTGCTTGTCATTGTCATATCAGACTCTGAAACTGCAGTCTTTGAATTCCTTTATGTAAAATTTTCCAAGTGTTTACGTTTTGTTTAGACCTACAGAGGCATCTTTTTCCACAGGAATGTAGTTTGAGATGATGTGACACCAGTCATAGATAAATGAAGTTCTAATAATGGGGCATATAAATGGGTGAGAAGGCTGGATAAAAGAAATCAGTGTTTCTCTGAAACATTGGTGTTCTGATCTCTGATTTTGTTGGGGGTTACGGTTCAAATAGCAACTACAAGAACGTGGTATCTTTACAAACTGTGGGTTGAAAGCTGAGGGAAAACCCTGAGAACTTAACACATCCAAATATCTGTCTTGAACCTTGTATGCAGGTGCTGGTGCTCTGGTGCACCTGGAGCAAAGGGAAAGAGTTGTTGTGGCTGTCGTGGTGTGGATGTCCAGGCCAGTGGCTGGCTGATGCAGGATGAGTAGACAGGGCAGGAATGTCCAGCTTGTCTTTGTCTCGTCTGGATGTTCTTTTTTTATAGATGATTTTATTTAGAACAAGCACCTGAGCAGGTTGTTGGAGTGAGCCCCCTCCTTCTCCCCAGCATTCTGCAGCAGTAATGGCATGGTTGGCCTCAGGGGACCTTCTTGTTTTAATGCATTGCTGAAGTTTTACATTGTCTATTGTTGGGAATTAATCACAGAATCATCAATCATTAGTGAGGGGATGAAAGCTCGTTAGCTGTCCTCTAACAAGAATCTCGTTCAGCAAGATTGAAATAATGAATTTAGGGGGGTAATTTAATGATGTATGACGATTTTTGCCTTTGCCTTTTATCCTGAATTGGTTTATAATACCGTGTTTTAGAATATGGTGCATTCCACTGTCATACCAAGATCCAGTATACTCCAGGGTGGATTGGGGTAACCCAATCATAAATATTACCATGCACAGTAGTAAGAAAGTTTATGCAAAGGGGTAATAGAGCAAACCCCTTTGTTCCTTGAATAATTAAGTGGCACGTAAGATCTCTGTAGAAGTGACAGGATAGTTGAATTTTTAGATCTTCATTTACAATACTCTGAACAATTGCCTGGATGGTAATTTATCTGTATTTAAAGCAAGAAAGATTCTGATAAAGTTCCCAGCACTACAGTTTGTTTCGTAGAATGGTAAGTGTACCTAAAGGAATAACAGGTGAATTATGAGCTAGGTGTCCTGTGTGGAAGTTGAATCAGTGGAGTCCTCAGTATGTCCTCGATAGTTCATCTTTTATCTACAACTAAAATGTAAGTGGAAATGTGCTGACCTTTAAATTCTAATAAGACCAGGAAGTTCTCACTGGTACTTCAGCTTCTAATGCTTTTTACTAGTGAAAACTTCATGTGTACCAAGTGCACTGAACAATCTTTAGAAAATGCTTGATAAGATCTGATCTTTAGGCAGACTTAGGATTTTACTTACTTGAGTAAGTATCAAAGAAACCCCCCAAACCACACAAAAAACCCCAAACAAAAAACAACCACCCAACAAACAAATGAACCCCCCAAATCCTGCATTCATTTTTCCCCTGAAGGATTTCTCAGGAGTTAGAGGGCTATAATCAGAATAGTGACACTGGAAACTTGTAACTGACTTCTGATGAAGGACATCTTTTGTGTTGGGAGCTGGTAGCAACAGGAGATTAAAGATTGAGTTTGGGGACTGATGTGTTTGAATTTGCCCTTCTTGAGCAAAGATCTGTATTCTTTACCGTGCAAGTTGTGATATTCCAATCTCACATTTGCAGAATAAAGAGTGCCAGTTCTGTGTTCTGTTGGTTTTCTTCTCAGGCATCTGTTGAAAGTGCTCAGTTTTTTCTTGTGGTTTCTTTTTTTTAAAGGATTTACCTCCTCAGTGCCAGAATTAAATGGGTTAACTTTCAATTATGTTATCAGTGGCTGATGAAGACTTTAGAAAGTAAAGAAGCTGTTTACTTGAGAAGTTGTTTTAAGTGCATTTTCTTCTAGATATCTAATGGTTTTTCATGTCCTGTCTTACGTGCTTCCCTGTGGTTTCAGTAATTTTCTTGAAAAGAGTCAAATAGTCATCCCTAGAAATAAAAGAAACGTTAACCTCAAAATGGTCACAATATCATATTTTATATCAAGTAAATAGTTATTGTATGCAGGAAAAAAGCGTACTTTCGCACATCTTGTTCTCTTCCAGGTTTGATTTCAAACATTCTCAGTTACTGAAATAAACCAGCTTCTTTAGGATTTGGAGAAACATAATTTTGTCACCCAAAGGAATTACTTTCAAATTGCAACTGAATTGTTAAGATTTACATACAAGTCTTCCAAATCTCTAAAGCACATTGGGCCTGTCACAGCTGATTCTTCTGATACTCTTTTTTAAAATAATATTAGGATTATCAAACTGGGATATCTGGGTTCTTAAGCAGTATATATATGTGTATATGTATATAAAACACTGGCTTTGTCAGTAAGAAATCTGCTTTGTGTAATTGAATTTGAAAAGATAACTTTTTAAGCCTAAATATGAAAGAGAGAATTGTGCTGATATGTATGAAAGGTTGGGAAACTGGTTCAGGCTGTTGTACTGTACAAGCAAATAAACCAAGGCAAACCAATGTATAATGAGATAAAATATAAAACATAAAGGGCAGTAACTAGAGAAATGGAAAGTGTAATGAGCATTCTTTATAATGAGCGATGAATGTTAGTGTTAAAAGGCTTCTGTTTCATTAAGTACATGCCTGCACTGATAAGGAGAGTCAAATTGTAACTAAATACTTCTTAATAACGTTGAAGATAATGTATTTTGGAAATATAAATTACTGGGAATGGTTACATTCTTATGGAAAAAAATGGGTGCATTTTTGGGTGGTATCCCTGGGTTTTGGATTAACACTCTGATAATCTGTTACAATGTCAAACCAAGCATGATGTTTTGTTTGTAAATTTTCCATCCCATTTTTTCCCAGCCCCCTAATTGAGTAAACAGCAAATTCTCTCAGTTCCATTTGGTATTATTCCACTTTTCGTATCTGTCTTCTGATCCATGTTCTTTGGGTGCTGATAACTGAGAAAGGGACGACCAAGATGACACTTTGTGCCTTTTAAGGAAAGCCACAGTAGGATTTGGGGAAGCAGAAGGGGTTGGGACTTGCCAATCTTTGGGATACCTTGAGTTATCAGAGATGGTGCTCTGAGGATCCTACACTGTGGATCAGATTGTGGAGATGCTGATCCATTGTGTGATGAACTAAAGCCGATCTCTCAGGCCTTCCCTTACCAGTTATTCCAGAGGCAGTACGATCAGGACCAAAGACAAGGATGTGACATTACGTGTATTTTCCTCACAGACGTGAGTTTGCTCCATTGATCAGCTCCCTGTTCAGCACTGCTCAGGGGCTCCCTGGGCTGCAGAGCAATGACTGCAGAGCTCACCAGCGTACGAATATCAGAGAGGGTTGTCTGGTAGAGGTTGCTGTGCTGTATTCCTGCTTATCTCTGTTACTCCTGGAAATAAAAAATTAAGCCATCAAAACCTTCCCCTTGCTTTTTGCTCTTCGAGATTCTATTTCTATAAAACCAAACTTTGTTATTTGCCTGGTGTATTTCAGGTCAAATATCTTGCAAAAAAACCCCAATAAAGATGCGAGCGGTAGAAAAGGACTCTATCCATGAATCCTCCTGTTGGTTTAATATTCACTCTTGTCATGTTTTTTTGCAGCAGCAGATAATGGAGGGACTGCGTCTGGTGGCACATCAGGAATTCCTCCCAGCAATCCGACTGGGAATTCCAAGTCAGCGGGAAGGAACCTGGGCTCCTCGGCTGGAGAGAAGGAGGAAGGGAAGAAAGTCCGACGGCAGTGGGAGTCGTGGAGCACAGAGGACAAGAATACTTTCTTTGAGGGACTGTATGAGGTACATGAAGAAGAAAATATCAAACTTAGATGGCTTGGTTAGAGTCTGGATATTCTGGATATTCCTAGAGGAGGTTGGCAGGAGCAGAAAGCACACTTAGACACGAGCACTTGTGTGTCCATACAGTGGGCTATAAACCAGCTGTCACTCAAAGCCACATTTCAAAAGTGTCAAGTTTGTTGGTTGGGGTTTTTTTAAATACAGAGGAAATATTTCTGTGTTTTATTAATGAAGTTTTATAATAGTTTCAGTTTGTTTTGAATTATGGTTTGATTTCTAATGAGAAATAAATAATGTCCCCATTTCAACTTCCAAAAGCAGCACACTTCCTCTGTAATAATACCAAACTAGAAAAGCTGTTCTGTTCTAGTAATAATTGTGTTTAGTCTTTGACGATGAAGAGGTTAGAGCCAGTTCAGTCCCAGGGCTGAGAGACAGGGAGAAGTTAGATATCTTGTCTTCTGTCTCATATGATGTATATGATGAATTCCTGCTTGTCCTGTTCCTGTGATTATTTTAAGAGTGTTTCTGTTATCAAGGTGCATAACAAAGGTAAAAACAGATGCAGTGGTGGTCAGAACTTTGCACATGTGTCTTTTTGAATTTTTTTTTTTTGTCATAGGCATGGTTCACATGTATATATTTTGTGGACAAAATGAACACTTTAACACTGTTTTCTTTAACTCCTCTGACTTACATTAATATTCCTGGGAATCATGAGTTTTTAAGTCACTGATTTATTTTTTTGAATACTGAGGAAAATGGATTTGGGACTCTGTTTGGTCCCCCACTTCATTTGTTTTGTGTCACTGCCTTTCAGAAGAGATTTTCACACTTTATATGTAAATCAGTTCCAACCTATTCTTAATATAAAAATTTTGTGATAGCAGGAGTTAAATGTAAAATCAAATCTTTTGGAACTCAAATTTTGTAACCATATCATGAAATGTACTGTAAATAAAAGTGTAACTGGTAAATATAATAGGTTTTTTCATTCACTCTGGTCAGAAATGGTGGGGGGAATGCAGAGGAAAGTGAAGAAAGCTCAGGGAGAAAATCAGTGTTTTCAGTTCTGCTACTTAGCACATTTGTGAGTTTTGGGGTTTTTTTTAATTTGCTAGCATATTACTGGGTTTTTTTGAAACTGTTAAAGAAATTCGAAAGTAATTAATTTGGCATCTATAATGCATTTTATATAAAACAGAGGAAACCAGTGTCATCTCACTGTTGAGTTCTGATACCCAAGAATTTTGTTTATGACCATTGAAATCCAATATCCCACAAAGAACCCCGCGGTCCCTCATGTTGTTTGAGTTGACTTAGGAGGAGTTATCTAAGTTTGGGTTATTTCAGTTTGGTTTATTTATTCTTCAGCATGGGAAGGACTTTGAAGCTATCCAGAACAACATCGCCCTGAAGTACAAGAAGAAAGGCAAACCAGCAAGCATGGTGAAGAACAAGGAGCAGGTCCGGCACTTCTACTACCGCACCTGGCACAAGATCTCCAAGTACATTGACTTTGATAATGGTTAGTGTGCGCCAGTGTGGGCTTGGTTTGGGGGCTGGAGTCCTGCCTTTTGGTACCATCGTGGAGGGTTGGAGTGGTGGAAGTGAGAAAACAAATACTGAAGAGGGTGTCTGTGAACACGGAGTCGTAGGACCACAGGATGGCTTGGGTTAGAAGGCACCTCAAAGATCATCCCATTCCACCCCTTGCCATGGGCAGGGACACCTTCCACTGGCCCAGGTTGCTCCAAGCCCCGTCCAGCCTCGCCTTGGACACTTCCAGGGATGGGGAGTCCACAACGTCTCGCATCTTACTTTCATTAGCATGGCCCTACTGAGGTTCATGTTTTTTGAAAAATGCTTTTCAAAACCTGGTATTTGTGTCACTGCTGTTATATGAATTCACCACATCATTTATCTCTATTATATAATGCTGTGAAAAAGCCAAGTTCAAGGGAATGTTTTTGTATTCTCAAAGGAACACACCTTTGAGGAGAGCTGCTTAAATGTTAGTCAGGCATGACTGCATCAGGCAACTGCACCACTCAGCACCACTTTGCAATTCTTGGGGGAAGGCAGAAATAAACAGTCCAATAAAAGTGTAAATGGTGATATATTTGCTTTCACTTCAAACAAGCCTGAATTATACCATTGGATCAGTAACTTCCCCTTCCCATTCTATTCCTCCTTCTGCAACTTGTTTAATGAAAAGGAAGTTGGGAAGTCAGATAAACTGCTAATGGTGTTTTGTAACAATAATAGTAACATATGATTGTTGTGAATGGAGTTTTATCAAATCTGTACTGCTTGGTAATGGGCAGTGAGGATTCAGGTTTGTGTGTGCCCAGATCTGAATAAGAGGTTAAAGAAATCTATTTCAGAGTGACAAGATTTTACTAAGATCCAGTTCTTTTGACTTCAAGGTGTCAAGAATTTCAGGTCTCTCATTGGCTTGTTGATTAAGTAGAAGTCTCTGCAGTTTTCCTGTCCTTCTGATGGTATATTCTAAGTTGCAGAAATCATGGCGATTTGTGGTGATTGAAGTATTAAATCTTTGAACATCTGCAAAAGTTTGGATAGTAAATTTATCTACACAGTTTGTGGCCAGAGCCTCTCAAGTTAAAAATAATTCCTTAATGAGAAATGGATATATCTAGAAAGAAGCTGAAGGAATACAAATGTGGTGTATGATACAGTCTGTTTATGAACTTGTCTGTTCCTGAGCTTGGGTTAGGGTTTATTCATGAGTTCCTTCTTTCAAGACAAGGCAGCACTTTAAGATGAAACAAGCCATTAGTATTTTATTTAAAAACAAATGTTGCAGCAAACACAGTATGGAAGAATTTTTAAAATCAAAAGACGTCACAGAAGAAGTTAATCTGTTTTTTGGGTAACAGAGTTCTGTATTTATATCTGTATGGTCTAGAATCTCACTGTCTGAAGGAAGGTAAGAGTTAGTGCAGTAGTTCAGTGAGCTGTGGTATTGGTAGAAATATGTGTGCCTGGCTTTTGTGATTAAATGAGTTTGCAGGTCGAAGAGAACTGAAGTGTTGATGAATAGACAAGAATAAATATTTTCACCTGATTTGTAAACCACAAGACTGTCCCTGCTGTTATAGATCTTTAGATCTATTAGCAGTAACGTCCAAATCATATGTCTTGATGAGAAAGGACAAAAAAATCCCTTGTAAAGTTAAATAAAATGTCTGCAATTCTTCATGTAAAAATTTAAAATCTGGAATTACATTAACTTCCTTAAGGTGCATTTGAGTGCACAGATAATATTCTGTCTTCTGGAAAATCCAGACCTAGTTCTAAATTTTCATATAAAAGAGTTCTGTATGCATTTCCTTCAGGGCATCTGGACATTTCCCTGAGAATTTGTAAACAGTGAAGTGATCCTGGAGTTAGCTTTGTTATGAATTTGCTTTATTTTGCATATTGAACTGTTGCGTATTTGTTTAAATTCCGTGGAAGCTGCTTTGTTTTCCCATAATCTGAATTGGTGAACCAGTCCCATTCTGGTGTTTCTGGAATGAGAACTTAGTCTTGCCTTCGGTGGGATGTTCGTCTCATCGCTGAAAATACAAATGCTCTCCTTTTCAGGGTTGAAATAAGTATCTGCAGCGTGACTGTGTGTGACTATCTGCAACCTGCATCTCACTGACACCTTTTCTGCTTTTCAGTGTTTTCTCAAGGGCTGAAAAAATCTTCCCTGGAGCTGTATGGCTTAATCTGCTATGGGGAACTGAGGAAAAAGATTGGGGGATGTGAGTACCATGACTTCAGGTTATTTTTACGTGGTAGAATCATAAGTATCTACACTTGAAGCTGGCAGTGTCTGGTTCAGTTCCACTTTTGAATTCTTGAGAAATTGTGTTCATTTTATTCTATTGCTGTACTCTGTGGTATTGTTTCTTCATTATATATATTTTCATTTTTAGACACCGCCTTAGTCTGTTGCATTAGTCCTCTTTGAGAGATTTCTTTAGCTTTTCCTGTCTCCAGAATGCAGTGCATGTGTTGCCTGTAGATGACAGGTAAAAACACAGCTTAGATGATCTATTTTATTATTATTGAAAACTAAGCAATTAAATGTGTAAATTGTATAATTTGCACCCACAATTATTTGTGCCTATGCAGTCAAAATCTGGGATGGTGCCTTTCTCTGAGTTGTTCTCTAAATCTTTCCTCATGGAACCCTGAAGATGAAAAAGCATTACAAATCATAAGATTTTACTGACTAACCAAGGTGGGTTCTGACCTTGTTGACACCTTCCACTAGCCCAGGTTGCTCCAAGCCCCGTCCAGCCTGGCCTTGAATACTTCAATGGATGGGGCAGCCACAGCTTCTCTGGGCGTTCTGTGGCAGGGCCTCCCCACCCTCATAATAAAAAAAATAATTCATTACACGTAGTTTAAATATCTTCCTTTTTGGTTTAAAACCATCACCACTTGTCCTGTCACGGCAGGCCCTGTTAAAAGGTCTGTCCTTGTCTTTCTTATAAGCCCCCTTTAAGTACTTGTTGTGCTGGGACTCTCAAAGCTGGAGGCAGCACTGCAGGTGGGGTCTCACCTGAGTGGAGCACAGGGGCAGAATCCCCCTCACCTGCTGTGGGTTCAGCCCAGGACATGGGTCCCATGGTCCTCATGGTTTCCAGCCCAGAGAGAGCTCTGACATGAGTGGCTTGAGGAGTGGGCAGGGGAACACTCCCTGTGTGTGCCAGTCCATGCACATACACCTTTTTATCCGTGCATTTTTTCATTTGTCCCCAAGGTTTTTGTACAGTCAGTGTTACATCATAGTGCATCTTCTGCAGTTTGTTTCATTTGTGAGACATGGAAAATAATCAAAATACTTACACTTCTTTTTGAAGTCATACTAGTTGCGAAGAGAGAAGGACAAGAAGGATTCGTGAGTGGTCGTGTACAATTCCTAAGAGGATTGTGGTATTTGGCAGAGGGCTTTTTGCTGTCCCTCACCTAGGATTGTTATCATAGCAGGTCGTGAAGAAGACTGTTTGAGTGTTCATACTGACTTTATTCTGCTTGTTCAACGATCTGCAGCCTGTTAATTCACCTTGGAGAAGCAATTTTTAACTGTTTCATGACAAAGCAGTTGCAGAGGCAAGGTACCAGAAATCAGTGTTAGTGTTTCTTCCCTGTACCCACATCTTGTTTTTTATAAGCATCAACAGACCCTTCTTGCTGTGATTTAGAGTAAGGTTTCACACAGTCACCATGGCAATGCCTGCAACCTCTGTACTTCTGTCTTTTTAGAACTTCAGGACTTATTTACATACTTAATGCACTGGCACTTGGAAAATTCTCATCTCCAAGACTGAATGGAATCAATCTGCAAGGCTCTACACCCAGTTTATAAGGGGTCTGCTTTGCAGCTGGGGAAAGCAGTTTCTTTTTTTCATTTGGGTTTTTTTTTCCTTTTCTCTTTTTTTTTCCTTGTGTATTCTGGAGTCCCAGAAATGGAGATGAGACATGAAAGCACATCAGAAATACTTTCAGCATTGCCAGAGGGAGGTTAATTGTTCAGTAAATAGATCTGGGCCTTACTATCACATGAATCAAGTTACCAAAATGTCCCATTTAAAAACTTGCTGTGTAATGCATAGAGAAAAGTGAGCGTTACATGTTACATTTTTATTTAGTTTTTTACTGTGTTCATTGCTATGATGCTGTTTCCTGCTGCCTTGCTGCCTTAGCAACAGAGATTGAGCAGAAAGATGAAGCTTTTCTTTTTAATACTGCAGTGTCAGATTAAAGCCCAGCATTTGAAGACAGCCGTAGTACCTAGAGTCATTTAAATCCACGTGTAAAGTGTAATTTTCCTTGCAAGGATCATGTAAAGCTTGCACTTTATGAAAGTGCAAACTCTTCAGGAAGGGTGTGTTACAGCACATTTACTCATGTCAGTCTTATGTGAGAAGAAAATGTAATAGCTTTGAAAACCCAACAGGATACAGAAAAGGTCATGGCTTTATGACTGTAAATCCTAATTCACTGTGTTATCCCATTTCCTGTAAAGGTATGGATGACAAGAACGCAGCTAAACTCAATGAGCTCATTCAAGCCGGGTAAGTAAGACCTTACTCCTAAAACTTATAAAACTGGGCTGATCACCAGCTTGACTGTTGTATTCATCATCCAGAGTCTGGGGGCGTTTCTGCGTTTTGTAGAGCTGCAGTTTGATGTTTTCCATTCTTAGCTTGTTTTGTATTAGGTTTTTACTCCCCTTTTCCATGAAGCCATTAATTTTTATCAGTAAGAAATGATGGGTGAAGTTTAATAAAATAATTAAATGAGAATTCTTTCCAGAAGTTATGGCACTATAACTATGTGGATTCACTACAGGGAATACGGAGTCATAGAATTACTTAGGTTGGAATAGACCTTCCAGATCATCAAGTCCAACCATTAATTCAGCACTGCCAAGGCCACCACTGACCACATCCCCAAATGCCAAATATCTTTTAAATCCCTCGGGGGATGGAGACTCTAGCCTGTGCCGGTGCCTGACTACCCTTTCTGTGAAGAAATCCAACCTGATACAGCTTAATGGTGTTTCCTCTCCCCCTGTC
The DNA here is from genome assembly GCA_013399855.1 of Oxyruncus cristatus. Classification (NCBI taxonomy): domain Eukaryota; kingdom Metazoa; phylum Chordata; class Aves; order Passeriformes; family Cotingidae; genus Oxyruncus; species Oxyruncus cristatus. The sequence goes on along the minus strand of VXAY01003554.1, from coordinate 210,704 downwards.
CCTTGTTCCCTGGGAGCAGAGCAGAGCCCATTCTTAAATCACTTGTTCATTCTTCTGTTAACTGAGGGGTTTTAAATTAAAAGAGAAATTCCCATTTAGTTTGGGTTTTGTACAGTTGAGAAAATCTAAACATTATGTTTTTTCATACAACAAAATTATTCTTAAAGCCAATTAACAAAATTATTCCTAAAGCCAATTACTTCTTCAGACTGGAGTAACCAGTTATAATGTGAATGAGCCTTTATCCACAGTGTTATGAGTGTCTGTCTAGTTCAGGTTATCAGCAGTTGTTTCAGTCACTGTGCTGGACTGGAGAGTCTCTCTAATACTGGGTCATCCAAACAAACTAAAGCATAACAAAAGAGCCTGATGACGTTTAGTGAGCTGTAGCATCAGTCTAGCACTTCGGATGATTCAGGCCTTAGTTCTTCTAATTAGTTGTTAATGAGGGCTAACGATTTCTCTGAAGTCTAGGTGCTTACTCTTTAAAGGCCAGTCTTGTAACAAAACATTTTGAAAACAGGAGTCTTTGCATTTGAAAATATTAATGCTAATCTTCTACCCCAAAATTGTAGTGTGCATAACATTAACCAGTTCAGAAAATAGTTGCTTTTGCATAGACTTTTTGTCTACAGATGGGAAACACATCTTTGCTTCCCTTTTTCTCCTGCACCTCTTACCCCCTTTGGTGAGTGAACCTCATCAGCTGAAGAAGAGCAAACTATCTCTTTGTTACCACCTCTGTCTGCACTATGTGAATTAATCCCCTGCATGTTCAGGACGACCTGGTAGCTCCCAGAAGCAAACACATTGCATATATCCCAGTCGATTCAACTTCTCATCTTGCTCAGTGATGGTACAACTTTATGATCCCCCTCCCTATTTGTAAGCAGTTCTCAGTTCATAACGTGTTTTTTTCAAGTGTGACACTCCTGCTCTTCCTCTGAGTGCGATGCACTTTGTAAGGCTTGTCACTGTGTGGGAAGTTGTGAGGCAAAGGGAATCCAAAGTGATTAAAAATAGGGAATGTGAACATGCATTATCCTGATGATCTGCTCCTTAAGTACGTAAACATTTGCCTCATTTAATTGGTAAGAAAGGTCGAGAGAGGCTGAGGTTGTGAGGAGCTACCTGGCAGTTTATTTGCAGGAGGGCACCAGACGCTGGAGTTACATGCTCTAATTCAGTGCTTGTTTTGCATCTCTGGTTTCCGTACTGATTTGATGGAGTATGGAAAAACAAATGACCCTGTGAGGGACTCATAAGAAAACCATACTTAAGAGCTTCCTAGTTGAGCTTATAACCCAGGTCACAGATAATAAGTAGTGCCTGAAGACTTAAATCTGTCTATGGCAAGTGCTGGCAAAGTCTATGTGTGACCTGTTTCTGTTGGGCTGTTGCAGTTCAGGCCATTTGCTGTTACACATCTCCGTACTTGTCTTCAGAATGTCAGTAAGAGGTAAATGAGGCTGGACCACAGCCACTGGGACAGGCGTAGCTGAATAAATTGGGGGTCTCACAGATTAAACTTTAGATATTTATAAATGCAAGGGGGAGATAAGAATTACTCTGTAGCTGCTCCGAGTAGTTCGGCATACTCAGGTCAACACTGGCCCACACCAGCAGCTTGAAGACAGGATCACTCTGTCCAGTCCTTTGTGCTGAGGTTTTTATTACAGCATTTTAATTCTACTATGCATTTATTATGTCATTGGGTTCTGTGATTAGGGTATGTAACAAGAAACAAAGATTTATGGCACTGTATCAGAACTGCTCAGTAACTAGTGTAAATAAACAAACTGAAGCTTTTTTCCATTTCATTTCTAGGAGTGAAACATTTTTATTTAAGTTAGTTTTGCAACACTTTACTTTTAATAAAAAACCACATATAAGCAAATACAAATATTTTCTTGATCTCTTTGTAAATATGTAGGCTTTCTGGATAAGTTAAAATAAAAGTCCAAACAAACCACAAAAAACACCTAAATAAAGTAGTACTGTAACTATGCAGCAGTTAAGTACAGCACTGCTCAGTGTCTGTTAGTGTTTGTGTTTTTGCCCCCCAAACTGAGAGGCTCTTTATAGCACAAGGTAAGAAAGACAGATTGATTGCTTTGTCTGGTTCAGGTTCTGAATGGGCTTTTTGTAGGATGGGCGTGATTCTTCACTGCCTTCAATTTCCTTGGGAAAGCTCTTTGGCTGAGGGGGCATCTGTAACTCCCTGAAAATCTTGATCGTAAAATAGCAGTTCATCCTGAAAAAATAATGTATAAACCCAGTCTTTTTAAGTAGGCAAGATGTGTTCTTGATGTCAAGTCAGACTTGTAGTTCTGAATGCATAGTCAGTAGAGTAACTGTTTTTAAGATTTACCCTTTACTGCATTTGGAAACATCCAGGATCCAGGTAAGAGAATAAAATAGGTATTTTGAAGATAAGAGTAGTTCTGTTGCAGACCATCTCCTCCTTTTTTCCCTTAAATTTGTAAAAATAGTCTTTTTCCAGCCTCTCTGCCGTGGATGGCAATTAGGAACTATAGTCTCTAAATATATCTACTTTTATATTAGTTTTATAATAAGTTATTCTTTAGACTCTGCCTGGATTGCTTGAAGCCCATCATACTTAATAGAAAAGGGAATTAGGGGAATTGTTCCTGTCTCTCCAAGCAGAACACCTGAATCTGGAGAGCTGGGATGTTACTTCTACAGCGTGAGGGAGCAATGGAAGTAAAAGAATGGATTGCTGTAGTTGTGGGAGAGTGCTGTAGTGCCAAGGTGAAAACTTCCATGGGAACTTGTCAGTGCTGTTTTGTCCCATTTATGAGTGCTCTGTGTTTCTTCACTGACTGACCAGTGTACTTTGTTTGCTGAGTTCTGGACGGTGCCATTCACCCTCAGTGGTCGGGGAATGCAGCATTTCATACTCCTTTTTAGGGCTACCAGCAGGTTTGCAGTTGTTTACTTTCTTCCAATGCGATTTTTGTAATATCTTTTCCGTAATATACTTAGATTTTTCACACTTCTTTCGTGGCTTTTATCCGAGGTTTTGGTTGGGTGGATTGGGTTTTTTTTCTCATGTCTCTGCTCTTTAAGCACAGTACAGATGGAGCCAGGAGTTTGTGGTGCTGATCCATGTTCATTTGTGAACTGCTCTGTGATGGTAACAGATGGTGGGTACCTGCAGCCCAAGGTACACCTGAGCAGGTGGCAGACAAATTGAACAGCAACAGCTGCCAGGAATCCTGACTCAACAATAAATGCTTTATGACCAACTAGTTAGGCTCTTGAAGAGAAATAGAAAATGTGAAAAATTAACAGCAGCACTTTTCTTCTTCCTCTTTTTTCTTGATCAATTAGCTCATCTGTTTTAGGTGGATCAAATGGCCTTCTGAGCAGCCAGGCCCTTCTTTCAGTCACCTTCCACTTATGTGATGGACCAATTTCCACAAAGCTTGTGTGCTTTATGTAGATGTATCAGTTTCTCTAAAAAAAAAAAAAAATCTGCACTTGTACACTTATATTGTCAAGGTAGTAACAATAGCAGTAATAATAACAACAGCAATAATAATGCTATTTCCGAATCTTCAGTCACATGCTTCAAGGGCACATTTGATAATAAGGAATTGCATTAGCTAAAATCAAGGAGGAGAGTCTCAGCTTGCACAAGTAGTTCAAAAGAATTTGCTGTTTTAAAGCGGTGTAAATTTGCAATTTAGAAACCTGTTCCAAGGTGCATTGAAATTTTGGGTGATTTTCACTGGCTGTAGTGGGTTTTGTATGAGGCAGTTATGAAACCTGTGTTTTTCACTTGAACAAGAGGGAACATCCAGGCGTGGGCTTCACAAAGGAAATCACCCCAGCAGTTCAGGTTGCTGTAATGCTGTAGTGGACTCCTTGCAGGAACAAGGCAGACAGTCACTTGGGCATGTTGATGCAGCACCATTGTTTTCTGTACAGCTGTTCAGTCACATTCCCAAACTTCGCTTTTCTGGCAGTTGGGTGTGTCATGGTTTAGCCCATCCCCCTCAGTATTAGAGCAGAAGATGGTTGATTCCAGGTGAAATTCTGGCTAGGTAGCCAATCGGAGACTTTTGTGATGTCTCCACAAATTACATATTTAACACAAACCGGAAAAGAAGGTGGTAGTTGTGTGTGGCGCAGAAAAAATGGCATGAGGGAGGCAGCAGGGCCTCCCCCGAATGGGGGCCAGGCCCCCTCCTGCCCTGGCCTTGGGCCTGGCACTGAAGGCTCTGGCCGAGGCATGTAGCAGAGTGGAGAGGAAACTCCAGAGAAAAGCTGCTCGGCTGAGACGTTACAGAAGAAACTTCAGCCGGCGGAGAGCAGAGAAGAGCCTGAGATAAGACAGAAACTCCAAGGTCAGTGAAAAGGAGGGAGTGCAGAGGCGAGGGGGAGCCCCCGCCTCCCCCTCCAGCAGGGGAAAAGACTTTAAAACCCCTACCACCTGTGGAAATGATTTGAAGTGAAGAAATTTTTGTGTGGGTTCTCCCCCAGGAGGCCTGGATAGCCCAGGGAGGGCAGAGATGGCTTGAGGCCAAGACTGGATCACCTGAAGGCTGTATGTAGCAAGCTGCAGAGGAATTGCAGCCACGGAATGGTAGAGAAGCTGAGTGAATTCTCCTTGGAGGGGCTGAGCCCCTGATGACCTTGGGACTTTGTCCAAACTGAGCCTTACACTAAGCCCCCATGTATAGGGGCCCGGTGCGAGTTTGGACCGAGTGTGTGATGGAAAATGACCCCCTTCATGGCAAGTGGGGAGCAGTGGTGAAGTTGGAGTAACCAGCCACGGCCGAGAGCCAAGACTGTGCGTCTGGCCAAAAGCAGAAAGTCAGAAGAATTCCAGAAGGGAAAAGAGAAGAAGCTACAAGCAGCAGAATCACAACATCAGAAATTGTTCTTGGGTGTGGACTGAACCAAAAGAAACCCAGAACCCCTGTGATCCCGGTGAGGGGTGGTGAGTCTAAGGAAACCCCCCTGAAACTCCTCATGGAAGAAACTCCACAGAGCCCTGGATCCCATGGTGACGACATGATAAAACCCTCAGAAGCTGTAGACAAGCAGCTAGAGGTGGGAGGTGAACTCCCTGCATTCCGATGGAGGGAAAGAGAGAGATTCAAGCAGCAGAGGTTTGGAACTCTTTCCTTAAAGACTTTTTTCTCCCTTCTCTTTCTTCCTCTGGACTGCTTTTTGAGGAAGAGAAGGAGGGATGGTATTTGTAAATATGTAAGTTTGTTATTACAGAAAAACTAGTTAGAGTTGTTGTATATATAAGTATTTTCCCTTAGTTCTTGTTGTGTAGCAATAAATCTTAATATTAATCCCCATTTCAAGGAGATCTGTTTTGTCTGTGCAAACTCTTCCTGCTTATTAGCAAAATTTATGGGTTGATAAACACTGTGCAGAAAGCATAGGGGCTAAACCTATGACAGGGTGCATTTGTGCATCTTCTCGTATCAGGGTGGCCTTTGTAAAATTACTGTGGTGACTGCATTACTGTAGTAAAGTAAATGTAATTTCATTGAATCCCTCTAGTTAAAGGCACAAGGTATGTCGTGTGAATCCTGAGGATGTGTTCCTTCAGTAAAACTGAGTAAAAGGGAGAGTGATTTCTGGGAGCTACAGTGAAAGTTGTAGAGTTGTAGTCCTCAGCTGTTTTTTCAGTTACTGTTCTTGGAGGAGACGATAATAAGCACTGTACAAAGAGATGTGATGTGTAGCTAGAGTTTCTACTTGCTGCAAACTCTCTAGGTGCTGCCAAATCCTTCAGGATCTGTACCAGGCACTTTAATACTGGGCAGCTGCTTCTGACTGCTGGCTGAGACCGAAGTCTGGGCTCATAAAAAAAGATGGAGATTCTCTAACTAAGGATTCAGACCTAAGAGAGATGTTGTCCGAACACTGACCAGCTGAATTCAAGCACAGCAGAATTTGTAGTTGAGTTTCCTGGTTTTATATATTGCAATTCCCGTTGACATAAGTGAGTTTGGGTTCATACTGATTTGTCCTCACTTGTATTGAAATTGGGTTTATTTGCACATTAAAAAAAAAGGAGAGAGAGTGATAGTTGCTTCAACTTGTTTTCAGGATATTTATTTTCTAAAAATGTTGATTTACTGATAAAATTATATCTACACTTTATATAAGGAGCTGTATAAGAGGATATGGATCCTCCTGTGTTAAGGCTGAGGTGCCCATTGCAATGCCCAGGAGGAGGTTTTACCTTTCATCCTTATCTTAATGTCATTGATCAGATACCCACAAGGGTTTCTGTGCCCTCCTCTGAGAGTCTTTACACTGGCAGAGACTGACTGTTGGACTTGGTGGGACCAACTATCTTCAAACAATTCCTGTTTCCAAGAATTCAGGTTAGGATTAAGTTGGAAAGGAAGAAGGAAGGAGATCTGTCCTTCCAGCCCTGGGATATTCTGAATCCATAGAAGTTCACAGCTCAGTAAATGAAAGTTGTTCACCCCATCAGCTCCATTTTCTCGGGTCTGGCTTCACTTCTGCTGCCTTTTTGCAAATTTCCCTCTTAGCACTGTAGACAAGTGCTCTTCCTGCCTAATGATGTCTTCCTTACAGCATAGAAATATTTTATAATTCATAGACTTTCTTTCATTTTACTGCAAGGACTTGTGTTCGATCCTGCTGCTTCTATGCTAGCTGATGCTTAATGTTTCAAGTTTTGGGTAGTAATGGTGCCATTGGTAACTTGGTTGGGCTCAATTCCTGCCCTCCTAAAAAAGAAAACAGGGCTGATGGAATGAAGAAATCAAGTAGTTCCACTGTGTGAAAATAAAAATGACCTCTGGCTTTTAAGGATCTTTGAAACTGCTAATCTGCTACTGAAGCTAAATCATACTGTAAAAGTTACTCTATTCAGGTTCCTGCACAAGCTCTTAGACCTCCTGACTGCACCAGAGGAGGTGGGGATATTTCCAAATGGAAGAATCTGCAAAAGCTTCAGACGTTTTCTTCCTGTAATTAAGAGTCAGGAGTATTAAGGGGAGACTAAAGCAACCCACTTGTCTTTTATGAAGAGCTGTCTGTGTGGGTGCTCTTCAACCCAAGTAACACAGTCCTGGTCCACTTATAAAACAGCAGTCCCTCCCTGAGTGGACAGCCCAGTGTTTCATGAAAGTCTGGAAGAGGAGGGTAACAAGAGTAGCATTTGCACAGTGAAAAGTAAGGTGACAGAAAGGACTGAATGCTCTCTTAAACCTGCACTGCAGAGCCTTCCATTCCTGTGTTCATTCCTGTAGCCATGATCGTGTTTGGCTCCGTGTCCCTGTCATGTCTGCATTCAGGAACTGTTGTTACTGGTGCCTCTAACTACTTCTCTTTCCACGTGTCCAGGGCTACGACTGTTCGTTACAAAGGCAGAAACCTGCGTATCAAAGCCCCCATGTGCAGGGCTTTGAAGAAACTCTGTGATCCAGATGGTGAGTAAGAGATGCTGGAACATGGGGTGTTTTAGCAGATGGTTGGAAGAACAGAGAATGAGTGGGCTTGTTCTGGTGTGTCCATCACTAGTAGGGAAATTTGGCCCGTTGCACGTTTGTGCTGGGCATGGATATGTCACGGTTGTCTGTCTTGGCCTGTTTGCTTGAATAATGCCAGTAACTTCAGGGCCCACCCGGTTTTCTCAGTAGCTAAGCTGAAAAGGAAATACCCACACCAGATCAGCTCACTACTGCTTTACCCACTATGCTTTCACTGTGTGTGCAGGTTAGTCCCTTCTGTCAGTGAATTAGCAGCACTGTGGTGTCTAGCATTGAGCATTTTCGATCTTTCTTTACCTTCTCCCATTCATGGGTGATTTCATTTGGGTTTTTTTTTCCTTCCTCTTCCTTGTTCCCAAGTAAGTAGAATCAGGTTGTTCAAAAGGTCTGAAATACTGTATTTGTTCAAAGTTTCCAACCACCTGATTTTTGACACTGCTTGCACAGCTGGGATCTCCAGTACCACTGCAGTGTCCAAGGATAAGAATAAACACATTGGAACAGAAGGTAATTAAGGAAGCAGGCTCCAGTGGTGAAGCTGAGCTGCCTGGGTTGTCTGTAGGTGATGCTGGTGTCTGGTGTTTTATATCATGTAACTGAGCACATTGTTGTGACTGAGTTGTCCTTGCTTTGACCCTTTGTGCTTCATCTCCCTCAGGTGTGAGTGATGAAGAGGACCAGAAGCCAGTACGACTTCCTCTCAAGGTCCCTGTGGAGCTGCAGCCACGGAATAATCACGCATGGGCTCGAGTGCAGAGTCTTGCCCAGAACCCCCGGCTTAGGTAACATAACTGATTGTGCTGTTCAGAGTAGAACTGGGAAATAGATCAGCAGCATCCAAGCCCCTTCCTCTTTCTTCATAGAATCAACCGGGTTGGAAAAGACCCCTGAGATCATCAAGTCCAACCCTTGATCCAACCCTGCCATGGTTACCAGACCATGGCACTGATGCCACATCCAGTCTCATCTTGAAAACCTTCAGGGACAGAGAATCCAGCACTTCCCTGGCCAGCCAATTGCAGTGCCTGATTACCCTCTCTGTAAAGAATTTCTTCCTAATATCCAACCTAAACTTCCCCTGGCACAGCTTAAGACTCTTGTCCTACTGCTGGTTCCTGGGAGAAGAGGCTGACCCCCACCTGGCTACAACCCCTGTCCGGGAGTTGTAGAGAGCGATGAGGTCTCCCCTGAGCCTTCTCTTCTCCAGGCTGAACAACCCCAGCTCCCTCAGCCTCTCCTCACAGGACTTGTGCTCCAGTCCCTTCACCAGCCTGGTTGCTCTTCTCTGGACCTGCTCCAGCCCCTCCATGTCCTTCCTGAGCTGAGGGGCCCAGAACTGGACACAGCACTCCAGAGGTGGCCTCACCAGTGCTGAGTACAGGGGCAGAATCACTTCGGTGGACCTGTTAGCCACACTGTTTTCCTGATGCAGGCCAGGATGCCATTGGCCTTCTTGGCCACCTGGGCACACTGCTGGCTCATGTTCAGCTTCCTATCAGTCCAAACTCCCAGATCCCTGGGAGTCCAGGGTTCTCTTTGATAATGCAGTTGGCCTAAATGTGCTTGGTCTGCAGCCTTCGTCCAGCCGCAGTGTGCATGATTCATAAACATGACCTATCACACTGGAAAATTAGATGACCAGTGTGCTTTATGTCTTTTAATTTGAGTAATGAAGAAGTTTTGAAGATGAATATACTTTGTGCCACTTATTGTCAGAGCAGAGTTCAAATAAAATGGAGATAGTAGCACTGGTTCCTCAAAAATTGGTATTGCATGTACCATAGACAGAGGGGAGGGAAGTTGCACAGTGGCAAGAGGTGCCTGTACCAAGGCTCTGAATATTGCACCTGTACCCAGTGATATGAGCAGCATGGAAGGTGTTTGTAGTTTGTTTCTTTCAAAAGGACTTTGATGCTGCTGTTCCAGTGTCATCAGTGGCTGTTCTTCCTGGTGCTTATATCTAGTCCAGAACTCGGGGCAGCAAACATGGGCCCTGTGGTATTGAGTGTTCTTTCAAATACAGCTCAAATACACTTTAGTGACCAAAGATCATGATAAAAATCTCCGTTCCCCTCTCTGCATTAGGTTTATTTTGTGAAATGCTTCAAAAAGTAAATGAGAGTCTTTTATCCCCCTTTTTGTCTTTCTTTCTATACTTTGTGGTAGCTTTGTGCCTTGCCTACACTTTTGCAGTTCAGCTAAATCCTGCCATCTTTTCCTATGTTCTTCTATCTGGAAAAAACTGGTTTCTTGATCATGGCAGTCAGATTTATCTAACAGGCTTAGATTGTGTGAGTTGTCATAGCTGTGAGTTGTGTAGATTTTAAAGTTTTGGGATAACATATGTTTTTGGTTTTGTTGGTTTTTTCCTCAGAGCTTGGGAGCAGTAGGTGTTACAGAATGCCAGTTTATTTCCTAATTCCCCTTCCAGCATCGAGGCTATGACTTGAACTGCTGCTGACATTTGTTCTGTTCCCTTCCTCTGTTTCTCTCACATACAGGATGATCGTGGAGTTACATCGGAAGGTCTCCAGCCTCATTGAGTTCCTGAAGCAGAAGTGGGCTCTCCATGAAGTGCGGATTGTATCCTTTTCCTGCTTGGTCACGTGCTGTGTGTCCTGGGAGCAATTCCCTTCCGATTCTAACTTCAGTTTGCTATCAAAAAAGTGAATCTACCTCATAAATTTACAGTTTTTGCTTAGTAAAGGTAGAGGTCAGTAGAGGCATTACTAACAGAAGCTTTCATGGGAGATCCCACAACGTTCCACTTTGACCTCAACTCTTCTCTGCTATGATCCCGTGAAAGCTAGTGAGGAATAAATGAAGCTTCTGCTTCATTTCCTCAAACAGTGATCTTAGTCTGGTTCATTATCGATGGGTGACCATCACAGAGCCTGGATAATAACTGACAATTCTGTTTCCAATTTCAGCAAAGAGGTTAAGGACAGATCTTTGTACTTCGTGCTGTTTCACCAGTGAAGGCTTAAGCTTCTTGTCAAGCTGCTGCTGTCTGTGCACTGTCTGAGACAAACAGCATTTGGGGTGTCCCTGCCTCTGACCTCTGATCCATGCAGTTGAAGAATTTGTTAACAGCTGTTCCATTCTCCTCCTAACCGTTTTATTTTATCCTGTTCTTGGGCCTTTCATTCAGGCTTTTCTCTTTAATTTGTGAGCCTGGAAGAGCTGCAGCATAGCACTTGAAACTTCGAAGGGTCTCAGGACATGCAAGGTGGAGTTTGCTGCACAGAAAGGAGAGGCTGCTTTGCTGTGTCATGATGTTGGAGTTTTTGCTTGGTTTTGTTTGGGGTCTGTTGGTTGGGGGTGGAGGTTTCTTTTACAGTTACAGTGGGGTATGAAGCAGAGATAAGTAATTCTGTCTTAGTTTGTGCTTGTAGCAGGTCTTTGCTGTAGTCTTTATCACCACAAAGGACCTTATTTCTGATTATAGTGTCTTCATATCTGGGCTGAATAGGGAACATGTCCTTGATCAACTACATTTTTTAAAAAACTTAAAAATAGTTCCCTAGGTGCTCTTTTGGAAGGGGCAGATATTTGTTACATTCTTTGACATGTCTTTTTAGCGTAAAACACTAGAAGAACAGCAGCTTCAAGACTCCAGAGACTCAGAAACAAGAGGCAGCTTCTCAGAGGAGAAAGTGATGCTCCATCTCTTTCCAGGAGAGAATTGTACCCTCACTCCGCTGCCCGGGGTAGCCAGAGTGGTGCACTCCAAGGCTTTTTGCACTGTGCATTGGCAGGAAACGGGCAAATGCAAACAGAACACAAAAGACTCTCACTTACTCCCCCCTGCCCAAATCCTTGGCATTCAGAGCGGTCAGGGGACAGCAAGGGGTCAGCTGAAATACCCGCGGGGAACGGAGGGTAAGGCTGTGGGGAGGGCAGAGAGCACTACAGAGCCCAGCAGAACCTCCCAGCCCCCAGCTGAAGTTTCTGCAAGCACTGAAGATGGTGCTCCAGAGCCTGGCCAGGTGGAAGGAACAGCCTCAAATCCTGGCATCGTTAATTCCCTCCAGAAACCACCTTCTGGACTCCAGGATCCAGGAGGGCACCAGGAAAAGCTGAGCTCAGTGGCCTTCTGTGTGGAGGGCAGGGAGGTCCTGGCTGGTGACCAGGCAGCTGTGCTGCCCTCCTGCAGCACAGCGTGTGCTTGCAGCAAGATCCCTGATGTGGAGGAGCTCTCTCTGCTCGATCCATTCCCACGGTACATGAAGTCCTGCCAGGACCTAATCGTCCCAGAGAAATGTTCTTGCACAGACAAACTGCTTGGGAAAGAGTCTGCTCCAGCAGCTGGTAATGCTTCTCCGGTGGCTTTTCCAAACGGGAGGAGCACAGAGAGCTCTGACTCCTGTTCCCAGCTCCTGAGAGGTGGTGTGGCTTCCCCCAGCAGCGGCCCATCCAGATGTGAAACTCAGGCCAGCCACAGCCAGCAGCTCGACGCTTGTACCAAGGATATCACAGATGCAGTAATGGAGGATTCTCAAGAGAAGCTGGGCTCCTCGTTTCCACCTCCACCTCAGGGACAATCCAGTACAAAGTCTCTCAAGGACGACCCGAGCCGCCTCTCCCAACAGGTCAGAGAAGAAGGGTGGAGTCTGCGAACCTCTGAGAGCCTTACGCTGGCTGAAGTCTACCTCATGATGGGCAAACCGAACAAGCTGCAGCTGGAATATGACTGGCTGGCTGTCTTGGAGCCAGAAACCCAGGATGCTAGAGAGCAAACGTCCGAGTCAAGTGCTGTCCCTGCATGTTCCACCTTTCACAAGCAGAGACTCCTGAACTGCCTTCTGAAACTCATCTCTACTGAGGTCAATCCCAAACCAGTAAGTAGGTCTTGTTCATGCTCCAGATACTAAACTCTAGTTTGATTTGGGGAATATTTTTGCCCACTTGTGTGTTCACAGTAAATCAGTAACTAGCCTTGTCTAGATCTTTGGAGATTCCTGTGTTTAAAAAAACCCCAAACCCACAACACAGCCCAGCTGGCTACAGAGTGGACTTTGCTTCAGTATGCTTTTTACACTGCCTTAGTTTCTGGTTTGCTGTGACTCTCTGTGGTGTTCCAGTGAACGTTTAATGTGACTGCTGGAAACATCAGTTGTGAGGTGAGGCAGGTGCCTTCTGTCCTCTCTTAGGTTCACAGAACCCTAAAACAGCCCAGGTTGGAAAGGAGCTTGGAAGATCATCTGGTCCAACCTTTTGTGGGAAATGGAGCCTGGATGAGATTAATATTCTGCACGAAAACTGCAACCCTTGATTTTCAATGTTCATGTAGTTCAAGTTACACTAAGTGTGAGAGGGAAAAGAATGTATTTCTTTGGAATAGCAGAGACAATAGAACTGTGCCTGCTCTGTTGATTTATGTAAAAGTTCCCAGACTCCAGGATAGCTGTTTAACAGTCCCAGAAAAATACCTTCTTCCTTAGGCAGATCTTAGGGAATGAACATAGTTTTCTTCTTGTGCTTTGTAACCTGTATTTAAGATCTGCCCTGTGGTGCCTGGGCAGCCATTTCCACCTAGTGCAGCCTATTGAAACTTAGTGAAACACCTTTTAAGATGTCACCAAGTTCAGTAGATCTGCTCAAGTGCCTGTGACGGAGATGTAATGAGTTAAAGATCCTTTTCCAGCCTAGGATGCAAATATATCCCTGTTCCCAAACACAGAGTTCTTTGATCTTTCTTTGTTGGTGCAGACTTAGCCCCCATCAAAGTTCCTTTTGATCTGGATTTTATAGACATAGAATGAAGGATTTTATAAATCTAAACCCATCTTTGTTCAGATGCAGCTCCAGATACAGACTTTGTTTAAACTGCAAAGGCTTTTGGTCTGACATCTCACAGATCTGGGACACTGTCTCCTCTTTTGGCATCTACTTCTGCTTCTGGTGACACAGGTGACAGCTAAACATGATAAAACAATCATAAACAATAAAGAGGGACATCCCTGAGACCTGGGGGGAGAGGGGTAGAAGAGGGGACAGAAAAACCAGCAGTTATGATTTGCATGTTTTCCCCATCACTTTTTTTAATCAAAGCAGCACAGTGCTACTGAAAAATAAAGCAACTCTATCAGATGTGTACCATATCGTACATTCCAGCAAAAAGAAGGAACACACCCTTTCATTTGTCAAATACCACTTTATTCTTGCTGTGTTTCAGAAAAAACCACACTCCTTGCAGCATAAATGTAATGGCACTGATATTCCAGAGGCCAGGAGGATATTTACTGCCTCACTGATAGTATTGTAAACATTTTAAAGTTGCATTTTATCAAATAATGACAGGAACCATAATATCTTTGCCACAGGGTACTTAAGGAGGAAGGATTGATTGTGTGCATCCCTGCTATTTTCTCCAGGTAATCTGTAACAGCCCAAACAGCCAACTCTGCTGTGGTTTGTTCCTTAAATGAAGATCACCAGCATAAAACAAACTGTGGCAAATGACATTGCATTTGAGTGGAGGGGGTAACTTTAAGCCTGTGGTTGCACACAGATTCCTTAAAAGGGAGTGTTTTCTAGAAAACAGCTTAAACAACGTAATGAAACAACTGGATAGGCCTGGAAAGTTAGTGAAGCACCTTGCCATGTGCCTCTTGTTTGTGCTGTGTAACAGTGTGAAGGAGAAGGGAAGGGAGAAAATTCAAAACTCATTTAAAATTAAGAGCAAAATGTTTTTGTCCAGATGTATTTCCCACCAGAGCAGCCCCCTGGATGGAGTTAATGAAAGTTAGTTTTGCACTGAATTAAAACAACACCTTTTCTTTTCTTTTTCTTTCTATCCTGGAGTCATCCAGGATATCCAGGTCATCCACACACACAGTTTGTGAAGCTTGTTAAGTGTTAACCCATTGTAACATAACGAATGATGGTGAGCTGGTGACATCTAACACTGCTGAACGGGTAGGAAGGGAATTCCAGCTGCCCCACATCCTCACTGGGAGGTGTTGCTTAGAGTACTGTAGGGAATCCTGGTCAGATTTTCACTTCCAGGCTCCCTGAGTAGCGTGAGTATCAGAAGACATGGTTGTACCAGTGCACAGTGTTCATTTGAGGTGCATTTGCAGATGCCTGAGATGAGCTCTGTTGCCACATCTCCTATCAAGCCTGCTCAGGAGGAGCAGTCCCTGACTCCCCCGGGGAAGGTGATTGCCATCAGCACCAGGAGTCCAGGCTGCACACGGAATCAGTCTGCCCTTCGCAACAACAAGACTTTTTCTCCTGGTGCTGCTTCCAGCTCCTCAGGTGAGTATTCCCAAAAATCCCTTTGAAGAGATTTGCCTATTACTACCTCACACCGTGATGAGAACTCCCCAGTGATGGAACACTGGAACAAGGACTGCTCTTACTCTCGGGAACTTCACTGTCGGAGAACACTGGTGTGTGTTAATTTGTTTTAGAATTGTCCACAATTCAGTGCTGCTTTGAATCTCGAGTAACAGTGCACATGAGTAATGCAGTTCACAACCCAGGAGAACTCCCCTGGGTCACTCTTGAGAGTGTTTGTGGTTTTTGGGGAGCTGTGTCGTAGTTTAACCCCAGCTGGCCACTCAGCCCCATGCTGCTGCTCACTCACTCCCCTCTGGTGGGATGGGAGAGAATCGGAAGAGGAGAAGTGAGAAAACATGTGGCTTGAGATAAAGGCAGTTTAATAGGGAGTGCAAAAGCCACACAAGTGAAGCAAAACAAGGGATTCATTCCCCTTTCCCCTGGGCAGGCAGGTGTTCAGCCATCCCCAGGACAGCTGGGCTCCATCACATGGAACAGTTACTTGGGAGGTCAAACACCATCACCCTGAATGTCCACCCCTTCCTTCTTCTTCCCCCCAGCTTTGTTTGCTGAGCATGATGCCAAAAATGCTCTGGGATACCCCTGGGCTCAGTTGGGCCCAACTGTCCTGGCTGTGTCCCCTCCCAGCTCCTTGTGCCCCCCCAGCCCCCTCGCTGGCAGTGTGGGGTGAGGAGCAGCCAAGGCCTTGGGACTGAGTAAGCCCTGCTCAGCAGTAACCAAAACATCCCTGGGTTATCAGCTCTGTTTGCAGCACAATTCCAAAACCGCCCCACTGAAGAAAATTAACTCCTTCCCAGCCCAAACCAGCACAAGCTGACTGGCACAGGGTGTGGGATCTCAGGAGAGCATCGGCTCACAGAGCAGGTGACTAAATATGTGCTGTAAAGTTTGTTGATAAATAATTACTGAAAATTTCCTGTGCCATCCTGCCATTATTGGTTTAGATAAGATATTAGGAAGAAATTCTTCCCTGTGAGGGTGGGGAGGCCTTGGCACAGGTTGCCCAGAGAAGCTGTGGCTGCCCCATTCCTGGAAGTGTTTCAGGCCAGATTGGACGGGGCTTGGAGCAACCTGGGACAGTGGAAGGTGTCTCATGGCAGGGGGGTTAGAATTAGGTGAGCTTTAAGATCCCTTCCAACCCAATCAGCCTGTGATTCTATCATTATAAGATACAGAATGATTATGAATTACCTTTTCTTTTACTAGCAGGTACAGCTGCTGTAACTTGTGAGCCTGAGCCATGAAGGCCAAGAATTTCAGTTTTGTGCTTCAGCCCAGTTGAATTTGCCACCAAATGTTTATGACTTTAGGAACGTCTGTGAAGGTGTTGGGGTTACTGGGACCAGTTGTGATTCTTAGGCTGTCCTTTTCACACCTCTGCTGTGAGAAGCAATGGACCAGGTTAACTGGTCCAACTATAGTTGTTGCTCTGGGTGGTTTTCATTTAAAATGACATCATAGCAATTTCACCTTTGTCTAAAGCTTCATTGCAGTGACTTCTTGGCAAGGTCATACTTACTGAAATATCTAGTAAAAGGCAGTAATTTAATAGATCAAACAGATAAATTACATTTCAGTGAGATCCACAGGCTCAAAGGACTTTTTAAATTTCTTTCAGTCAAACTTGAATCAAACTTCCTCGGTTTGCAACATTCATTTTTATGAGATTGTACTTCATGTTTCTCTAATGCCTTGACATTTTTTTCTGAAGCATTTTAAGCAAGGATAAGGTTTGTCCACTGAGGATCCTGGGCAGCAACAGCAAGAAAGTAATAGTAGTTGTATCTGATCCCCTAGAAACAGACAGCTGTTCTGTGGGAATAGAGCTTCTGTGATTCAAAACCAAATATAATTGTCCGTGTTAGTCTTTGATTTGCACCACTGGGTTACAAGTAGCTCTGTGTTTTAACATACTGTTAGGAAGCAGGTAGCCTTTGGTGCAAAGTGGAAAACACAGACTATGTATTCCTGCTTTTGTACGTATCAAAGATGGCCACGTTGGCTTCAGGTGAGTGCTTTGGGAACAGGAGCAGTACAAGTGTGTTCAGTACAACTGTTATACCCAGTTAACTAGTTCGGCCCCTCAGCAGCTCTCCCTGGGCCTTGGGTTTGCATTCCAGGGTGTCAAAAGGGTACCTGAGTCTGAGATGCCCACCCTGAGTTGGGTTGTTTTGGTAGACAAACTGAATCCCTTTTACGAGCCCTGATAAGGGTGTTCTGGATCTAAAACAGGATTCTTTGTGGTCTGGATTGCAACCTGTAGTATACAGTAATTACTGAGCTCCTTTGTATCCTCACACAGTGGTAGTAAATGACTGCAGTGATTTGGTCAGTCAGGAGGCACAAATTTATGTGTTTCTCTGCATTTAGTTGATTTTTAGGTACATTAGCACACTGAAATTTTAACTAACCTTTGAAAAAAGAATCTAGACCAGCAGGGTGGAAGTGGCCATTTTGTCTTTTAAACAGGAGGTTAATAAAACCTGCAGGTTTATTTGTTCAATAAATAAAAGTTTGATGTTCTTCGGAACACTTCTGAACACTGTTGCATATCTCTGCTGTAGTGAGTAAGGAAACCCAGTGTTCTGTGTGCAGAGAGGCAGGTCCGTGTCTTGGGTAGCTCAGAGTGACAGACTAACAGTGCTGGCTTACACCTGAGCTGGCTGCCTGCAGGGTGGGCACAGCACAGGGAAATCCTACTGTATTTTTTAAACTTAAACGTAAACAGAAAAGTTTTACTCAGACCAGCTACCGGTATTTCATTGTGCCAAATGTATTTTGAAGACAGTCCTTCTTTTGGAAGGTATTTTGATAAAATGATCTCTGCTCTGCCACCAGAATCATATTATTGGGGTTGCACTTAGAATTACTGTGGGAAGAGGGGGGTGGGAAGTATAAATAAATCATTAATGCTGTGTTTGTAATGGGTCTATGTTTGTATTATCTTCCCCTACATAAGGAGTGGTGGATATATAGTTTGTTTACTGGGATAGGCTCTCAAATATTCCTACAAACTGAACAGATAAACTGGTTATCACAGTCTGTGTGGGGCTGAAAACTGAGGGCTTCAATTCTACTTACTTTAGCAGTGTAAAATGGCATTTAACCCCCTACTTCCAAGGATTTCAAAGTAAGTGAATGTTAGTGAATCCCGGTGAAGCAAGTAAATACTGTCAGTTTGCAGGTGGGAAAACTGAAGTATGGGATCACACACAGCTGGTGGCGGAGCCAGAATCCCTAAGTCCCAGCTCTCTCTATGATCCTTCAGCTACTAAAAAGTTACTTCCTGTTTTGTTTTTTCACTTCATCTCATTTGAATTGCTGTTAAAATCTTCTAGGTTTGAGAAACTTCCCTAGACCTCTCTTGGTGGCTGGTCCTTCAAGTTCCGGGAGCGCTGAGGCCGACAGCGGGCTCTTTGCAGTCCCTACAACCCTGCCCCCCAACAGCCGCCATGGGAAGCTGTTCCTGCCCAGCAAGGAAGCAGAGCTGACCTTCCGGCAGCACCTGGACACCATCAGTGTAAGCGAGGGGACTTGAGTGGGAAGTGCAGCCTGAGCCAGCTTCCAGGAGGTGTCACAGGGATTTGGGGATTTTGGGTGCAGTGCTTCTCGTGATGTTCAAGTCTAACATTGTATTAGCTGAGATGAGTCAGATTTGGACTATATAAGTGTGTTTTGAAGTGACATTATCTGTTCAGACCTAAGTCTGAATGCCATCACAGAGCCCAGTGAAACTGGTTCACTCTCCAGCAAATATATTTGCCAGGTTTAGCAAAAAAACGATCCCCTTCTGATGTGCTGCTAATTTTAACACAACCTCATTGCTGTATTTGAGTCAAATACAATCTCAGTAACGACTTCTTAGGAAGCTGCAGTAGTGAAGTGTCTTTTTGGGGGAGAAAGCTTCATCTCCACAAAGAAAAAACACATTCTTGGTAGAAAATGTTCTGACTGTAGCAGAAAGGATATTGTACTGTCTGAAGCAAACCACAGTATTTTAATTAACTTTTGTGTCAACCCTTATGACAATCAGAGTCGGGGGGGGTGTAATTTATTCTGTCTGGATGCTTAAAATACTTTGTAATACTGTTCTTGTCCAGATGCAGTCGGACTTCTTCCTGCCAAAGCCCAGGAAGTTACGGAACAGGCACTTGAGGAAGCCGTTGGTAGTACAGGTCAGAGCAAAGTGTGAATGCCTGTTTTGCTCCCTGAGTAGGTATCAGTAAGGCTACAGTGATTTGAACCTAAGGAAAAATTGAATTTCCCTCATACATCCGCTGGAAAAGTGAAGCTGAATGTAGGAAGGACCAGACATTTTGGTTACACCAGATATTTCTGGTTACACCAGACATGGGTGGTGTAACCAGGCGTGTTACATTCCCCGAATGAGAAATATCAACAACAGCAGAAGTCCAGTGCCTGAGGTGGTTTGGAAAAATTAAAAAGCCTCTGTTCTGGAAGCAGGTTCTGCTGCCTGGGCCTGCTGGTGCCGAGGCAGAGGCAGCATGTCTCTGCGCTGTCCTGCGCCCTCAGTGTTGGAGCTGGCAGCCCTGTCACAACAAGATACTTTTCCTGCTTCCTGCTCACTAGTGGCTGTTAAACTGTGCTGGGTATAAACCTCTGAGGTGAAATAAACCATAACACACTGTCTCAATTTAATGAGACAGAAGTGTTTGCTAAGGAGGATGAGTTACGAGGAAGACCAAAACTCCTCTCTCTAAGCAATTGTAAATCTGAAATTAAGAGGCTCCAATTGAGAAAGTGTGGAGAAAGGAAAAATAACAGCCCTTTATTAAAGGCTATATGTGTATTGGCAGAACAACAAAAGAACACAAAACAAAACCCCAACTGAACACTAACCCTATACCCCAAAATCCCTTTCAATGAAAAGTGAACAGTTCAGTTTGTGCCTTTGGTGCGATTCCAACCACGGTCAGCAGGGGGCGCTGTTGGATCGCTGGAGGGGCAGAGCCCGCAGTGCTCGGGGGTGGCCGACAGGGGGCGCTGTTGGGCTCTGGCGGTCACCACGTGGGTGCCCCGGGTGTGCTGGGGGGGCCCAAATGGAGCCCTTCCCTCCCCCTCCCCGGGAAGGGGAAAAAAGAAGAAAGGGAAGTTCTTCCCAAAGGGACTCCCGGTGTCTGCTGCTGGCCCTGGGACTTCCCCTTCCTTCGCTGAGGTGCACAAAAACCGCTGCCAAAATCCCGGGAGCCAGGGGAGGGAAAACAAAAGTGGCTCTCTCTCTCTTCCCAAACAGTTCCTCTCTGATGAAGTCCCAGCCCGTCCACCCGGCCGGGGTGGGGGCAGAAAACAGGGTGCCAGCAAGGCAGGCAGCCAGGCTGAGAACAAAGCAGCCTGCCAGCTTTTGCAGCACACACCTTCCCTCCTTCCCGAAACCATCAGCTGTGTCTCTAACCGTGCCTTGTTTCCACTCCCCCCACCCCGCCTCCTGCCCGCCCGGGAAGGAGAAAGAAAAAAACCCCCAAAGAAGAGAGTCTCCTGGCCCCTCCCAGGCCATTAACCTGGAGTGTCAATCTGCTGGCCAGTCCTTTTGTGTCAGTCCAATACCCAAGGCAAAACCAGCCTGCCCGTTCAAACATCCCCCCACACAGCGGGGCAGGGGGAAGGGAAAATTCCGTGTTTAGTTTTTTAGAACAAGTGAACCCATGACACACACTTTGAAAGAACAACGATTCCAGTGGGGAAAAAACGGCATTTGCAAAGAGATGTATGGAAAAGGTGGCCTGTTGTCATGGTGCTTTGGCAGCAGACGGGCACTACCCTCCTTCAGATTGCTCTGATAACCCAGGAAAAAGGCACGTGCCACTGCAACACCATGGGCTGAAGGGGAGCAAACAAGAAATCTGAAACCCAAATAATGGAAATTTAGTGGAGAAAGCAAAGTTCCCAAGTGCCAATATACCTTTTGTCTCCTCTGCTCTGTATAAGAGTAGGAGACTCAGAAATTACCCCTGGACTATTTTTTTTTGGTCCTGGGATCTTCGGATCTGTGCAATTCCCTGTTTTTTAAGAGCTACGAAGTATATACAGATGTCTCATTAATTCACACTTGTTCAATTTTAAGGGAAGATCAGTTTGCACAGAGACTAGGTCCTGTCCTAAAGATCACTGCTGTAATTCTCTGAGAGATTTGAAAAATACTGCAATTATAATCACAGAGGAATATAGTTCTAATCAGTGTTTCTCTGAGAGTTTTCCATGTGGAAATTTTCTCTTGTAGTAGTATACAGAGAAAATACATTATTCCTATCCTTTATCAAGAGCACACAGACCTTGTTGCTGTGCCTGCTGCATGGTAGTGATGCTGTGGAAATACTCTGCTTATTCTGGATGGTCTCATGAACTTCTGTGCTTTCTAAGATGGGCATTACCCTCTGTGTTTAAATCTGTTCTGGTTTATTGTTTCTCTCACGTAGAGAACACTGCTCCCCAGGCCGTCTGGAAATCCGTCCCAGCATGTCTGTTCCTTTTCTATCTTATCCAACTCATCCATTACAGGTGAGTCTGCGTCTCTTTTAGCACTTCTGTGGTCTGGAAAGTGTCCCTTAAAACTGCATAAAGGAGTAATTTCTAAAAAGAGGAAAATGTCCTGTCAAAACAACAGTGTCACCAGCCCACAGGATGATGGGATTGTTCTCCTGGACAGTTGTTAAGGAAATCATGCTTGTGATAGAAATTTTTTCTTCCATTTCCCAGTGCTGATAGTAAGGAAGAGCAAGGAGTTCTCAACAGGGAGACAAAATTTGGAACCAATTACTTAGATAGAAATTTTTGTTCTGCGGTGTGTAATCATTTGTCTAGATTTTATATTGGAGTTTCTCTAGTACCTGCTATATTGTCTAAATTTCATACAGTATAATCAATGCACTGCCCATGTGTCCTTTCCTGCTGGTACGTTCTTGAGTACAGCTGTGGTAGTACAGGTGATGCCCCAACAAAGCCAGCACGAGACCTTAAGGGTTGTCTTCACTGACAGTATGAGAGCAGCCCCAGTAGCACAGCAACACTTGCTGTTGCATGTCTGTGGCAAGGCACTGGTTAGTTCACATCATATTTCAGCTCTCTTCCATCATCTCCATCGCTTGCATTCCTGGGGCTTGCTGCTGCTTGGAATTTATTTACTTCCACTGAACTGTGTTGTGCTCTGCTTTAACGGTGTTAGATTTCATTTGCCTGAGAGGTATTAATCCTTCCCCCTAGGGAGAGGTTCATTTCGGCCAATCCAGTCCTCACTGACTAAAGCTGCTGTTTCTCGTCCAATTGTGCCCAAAGTTCTTCCAACACAGGCCACCAACCATCTATCTAGTAAGTCATTCCAAATTCTGCATTAAAGGTGTGCTGGTGCCCCCCAGCCAGATACTGTCTTGCAACAGAGAGTGGGTCCCATCATTAGAATGATTAGTGAGGTGAAAACTGGCTGCCTTTAGGTTTTACCTAGAGGATTATTTGGGATGGAAGGACATTCAGATGTTTGAAGTGGATTTTAAAAGGTCCAGGTGAGGTTGCCCCTTGCGACAACTTAAATGTTTTAAATTGAGTCTATATAGCTGATAGAGGCAAGGTAACGAAATTAGGCTCTGTTTTTTTCTAGAGCCCGTCTAGTAACCCATAGGAAACTTCTAGAAATTGCATAACAAAATACTTACCAGTTTGCAGGACAAAAAAGCAAAAATATGGGAGGAACGGGTTGGGGGAGAACTGGGATGTTTCTCATCTGTTTTGATATACCTGGTAACAGGTTGAAACAGGGCAGAAAAGTTAAACCTTTTAGCTAAAAGCAATGCTACCCTTGGTGCAGAGGAGCAGCTGACCCAGCTGATCAGGTGTTCCCACTGCCACTTTTTATGTGGTTAAGTTTTGACTCTGAGTCATTTTAAAACATCATGTTTTAATAAGAATCACAGCAAAGTGAAGAAAAGGCCTGTAATGTGGTTTTTGTTTTTTTTTTGTTTCACACAAGGTGCTATTGACTTAGCAGCTAAAAGTGCTGGCATTATCCCTGGCAGCCCCATGCCTGTCCTGGATGCAGATGGTTTGCCAGGTGTGTCTCCGTTGTCACCGGACGCGGTGCCCACGGTGGTGGCAGGGCAGGAGCCAGCAGTAGCACATCAGAACGGAAGCTCCATCACCACTGTGGAGGTCAGAGGCTCTTAAATGAGCTTTTTTCAAGTGCTTAAGTGTCTTGCTCTTTCATTGTGTCAAGAAGCTATATTATTATGACTTCTCTGTGAGCTTTCTCTTGGGGCTTGGGGGTAGACACTGCTGTCATGGCAAAGCAGTCTGTGTTGTGTAGTGTGTATTTGGGGTTGAGGGATCAAATCATCATCTCATGGAGCAGATTTCCATCCTGTAAAGTGGCTTGCAGCTGTGAGCGTTGAACTTGGCCATCCAGAAACCTGGCTTAAAAAAAAAAAAGGTGGCATTTCAATAGACTAATTCAGGAGGAAATCTGGTGCAAAACATGGACTTTTAGGAGTGTATTTGGAATGGAACTCTGATTTCTCCTTGCTGTTTTCTTTCATTGAGACCAAGATACATGTTAGTCCGTGTCAGTCCTCGTCACTTTCCCAGGGAGTTGATGGCCAGTTTTAAAAGACGTGAGGTGTATAAAGAGGATAAACCGTGATAGGCCCTTGTTCCTTCCCTCCCCAGCTGGTCACTCACGTGGTTTCTGTTGTGTTCCAGGGCTCAGGCCCTGGGTGCCGGGTGCCATTCGTCAACCTGCCAACACGGCCTGAACAGGAGGCAGTTCCTGATGGCTTCCAGGTACAGTGTGTGCTGAGAGAACAGTGCTGTGGTGTGGGGAGTGTTCTCTGAGAACACCGCTGGTATTGCTGGTTTACACCCCATGTCCCCAGGTAATCATTCACCACTGGCACTGTCTGATGGGAGTGAAATCCCTGGCATCTGAAGAAATGTAAAGAAATTCAGGAAAGCTGCTTAAATATGTGTGGGTACTGTTCCCTAAAATCACAGTGAGGCTGACAGTGCCTGACCTGTGAAGAACAAACAGGCTTTACATATCTCTTGGTGGAGCAGAGGAGTTTATGACTGCTCTGCTCTATCTCTGTGTGTATTTTAGACATCACAGGGAGAGGTTTCAGCAGCTGGCAGTCCTGCTGCCTGGATGTTGCTGAAGGAGGAATATTAAGACTAAAAACTTGATTGCAATGCCAGAATTCTGTCCAGAGGATCTCTGCTGTTTGTGCTGGATCCAGTAAGAACTGGACAGATACTTAAAGAGTAACTGTGGTAGCACCTAAGTTGTGTGAGTGTTTTCATCCTGTCCCCAAGCTCTCTCTCCAGTGGGATCCGGGACCTGGTGTTGGATACTTAAGCCTCGGAATACAGGCTGTTCTGTTTTCAGTGGAAGCTTTTTCCACCCTTCCTGTGACACCTGCATGTGAAAAGGGGTCAAATTAGTTTGATTGCAGAGCATAAAGGAGAGGAAAAATTTTTTACAGCACAGAAGTAGGGAAATGGACCTCTGAGACATTTATTGTGGTAATGGGGCCTTGGGTTCTGGTTCTTGCTCTCAGGACAGCTGCGTATACACCAGAAAAAGAAAATTACATCAGAAAAACAAAATTACAGTTCTAAGATGAGGTAATGAGACTCCTTAAAGATCATTTGAGTTTTTGGAAGTCTGGCTGTAAAGTGTGAGTAAAAAGTGAGTTCCCAGTCTAAAATACCTGTATACTCTTCAAGCAGTTTTAGATTTTTTGCCTATACAAATTAATATATATTTCTTAGGAACTCTCTTGTAGATTCATCAAAATTAAATTAATTTTATGACTATACAAAGATGCTTGTTTCTGTTGTGTAGGTGTTTTAAATATTCTTTGGAATGTTTTTTCAGATGATTTGGCAGGATATGGGCTGAAGCATATTTGTTCATGCTTACAGATATTTTTCATGAAAATAATACAAATTTATTATATTAATAATATATTCCTCTAATTTTAGGAATATTATCTACTGGATTTTTTTTTCCCCTCTTAAAGTCTGGTTTTAATCTGATACTCAGGAGCTAAGCTGTGCTTTTTAGATTTCCAAGTTCTTCATAAATTTATGAACAATTAACTCCGTTTTCTTGTTAACAGGGCACATCAGTCCTTTCTCTGCCAGAACTGGCCAAGACTCCTCTCCAGAATGGTCTGTCCACCCCTCCACTTCCCTCATCAGATGCTTCCAGTACCCGGCTCTCTCCTCCCAATGTTTCTGCTCTCTTGGATATTTCCCTGCCCGGGCCACCTGAAGATGTGCTTTCCCAAGGGGAACCTGCCACTCAGATCAGTGATTCCATCATTGAAATAGCCATCAGCTCTGGCCAATACAGTAAGTCTGAGCTTAACTAAAGTCTGCCTATCAAGTTAAAACAAAATCCCAAATCACTGTCATCTTACATGTCAGCAGAAACTTTTCCAGGACTCAGTTCTTGGGTTGTGGGTATTTTGTGGGATTTTTTTTGTTTTAATATCTCTTTGCAAATAAAATTCTGTGCTTGACCTTTATTTTCTGGCATATATGGGTGAGGGGCTTGTTTTGGTTTTTTTCCTTTCTAAACAAAAGTTGGTGCAGTGTCCTGTAACCTCATTGACTGAATTGGTGCCCTCTGGCCTTGGTTACAGGTGAAGGTGTTTCTCTCTCTCCTGCAAAGCTGAATGGCAGTGACAGTTCCAAAAGTCTTCCGTCCCCATCCAGTAGTCCTCAGCAGAACTGGATTGCATCTCCCAGCCACGATCCCCAGTGGTACCCCAATGACTCCACAGACTCCTCCCTCAGCAGCTTGTTCTGTAAGTGTCCAGATGCAGAGAAGTGCCCAAAAAGTGCTTTCCTGTAAAAAAAAAAAAAAAAAAGGGCGCTTTTTATCAGAAGTGAATCCTTTGGAAAATTGTAAACCCAGTGGGATGTTTGTAGAATTATTCCATTACTTCTTGCTTTCATTTCCACAGTGTTGCCCTGAACACATTTTCTTTCTCTTTGCAAGTCTGTTCCTGAAAAGATCCCGTTGCTAGATTATGGCCCATACCTTGGGACAAGTAATTCCTTGGCAGTTCTTTGTAGTCTGTTTGGAGCCTGACTCATCAGTTAGGGTGAGACATTTGGGATGTTGTGCCAAAATGAAAAGACGCCCTTGGCTTTTCTGCTGGAGAAACAGACTTTGTTGTGTGCTTGGCAAACACTATCTCAAAGACATGAGGTCACTGGGTTTGGTTGTGGTTTAGTTGTTGGTTTGGAGTTTTTTTCATTAATATTTCATGGCACCAGTGTAATGAGCGTCCCTACTCTTAGCAGTGTGCTGTGCTGGTAACACATCATTTTTAAGAGACAGAAGAAATGGATATCTGTCCTTCATTTCCACTTCCTTCTCCTTCTCTTTATCCTCCCAATTGCAAACGCTCGGTGCAATGACTTACTGATGTGCCTGTTCTTTGTAGCGAGTTTCATCTCCCCGGAGAAGGGACGAAAAATGTTGCCAACTCCTGTTGGGAACACCAGTGGCACCTCCTTACTGGGACCCAGCCTGCTGGATGGGAACTCGCGGGACTCCTTCGTGTCGCGGTCTCTGGCAGACGTGGCAGAGGTACGTCAGCAGACTACACTCAGAGCCTGCTTCCTCCTGCAGGGCAGTTACTGGGTAATGTCCATCAGACCCTCCTGAGGTACTTCTGAGGCAAAGGTGCTTTGACACCTGTGCTCCAGCTCAGTAAGAGAGCGTTGGAGTTGTAACAGAGAGAAGTAAAATGACCTGAAGTTACTCAGCACCAGAGCTGGTATGAGAAGCTCTTGTGAGCAGGTTCCTTTTGGTGGGGGAGGTCATGTTCATGTATTGGACTTCTGTTCTGACAGAAAGAGATTTAATCCTGTTCTGTGTGTCGTGATTTGTAGAGCGGGAACTGAAAGTACTAAAGATGAGAGAAGGGTTAACAGTGATGCAGCTACAGTACAGTTGGAGGGCTGGTAGGAAGAAATAAATAGGTCCAGAAGGAACAAACATGAGATGGCTAATATGAAGTTACCTGAGAGAATGGCAGAAAGTCATGTGCTGCTGAGTTATTGTCTTTGTTGGCAGAGCTACCCCCTCTTTTTAAGGGCTAGAATGAAGCCCAGCACTTGTTAAGGCTGTGACATGCTTCAGGGCAGAGCTCCCTTTCAGAGGGACAGACAGGACGAATGAGCTGCAGGAACATGGAACTCAGCAAGGAAAATGCAAAGTCCTGCCCTGGGAAGGAATAACCCCCCAGCAATATGGGCTGGGGACTGGCTGTTTGGGAAGCAGCTCTGCTGCCCCTGGGGATGCTGACAGACACTAGCTGAGCGTGACCCAGGGCATTTGTGGCACCTGAGGTGATCAACAGTGTCGGGAGCTGTTTTAAGAGGAGCATGGCCAGGATACTGAACAAAATGATGATTAACCCACTCTACTCTGTAGAGCAGTAGAGTCTAATCTACCTGCTGTGAGACCATGTCTAGAATATTGTGACCAGTTTAGAGCGCCCAGTATAGGAGATAGAGAGAGATAAACTGGACCGAGTTCATCAGAGTGTCTCCAGCGTGATCAGGGGTCAGAGCACTGGTGATGTCTAAAAGCTTCAGGGTGGGAGTGACCCTACTGCCTGCCAGTACCTGCAGTAAGGTCATCGAGGAGATGTAGCCAGGCCCTTCACAGAGTGGTGGTGGGAGGAACAAGCAAAACCTGAATTGAAAAAGGTTCAGACTACATCTAAAGAAAAGGTTTTTCACCCTGAGGATAGGCAGGCAGGAAAACATGTTGCCCAGAGATGTTGTGCAGTGTCTGTCTACAGAGCTTTCCAGGACTCACATCGATAAAGCCCCAAGTAAGCTGGTCTGTCCTCAGAGGTGACCCTGCTTTGAGCATGACCTCTTCAGGTCCCTTACAGTCTCAAATATTCTACAATTTACAGTCATTACCTCAGTGCAACATCACATACCTTGTAACTTCTTGGGGACTTGCCCTTATGGAAGGAACATGTAATTCCTTCATTGCCCTTCGGATTCGGAAAAGAAGGTTCTGTACAGACCTTGTAACCAGGAGCTGCAGCAAACTCATGCTGATTTAGTGTGTCCTTGGCAGTTCCAGCCCCTGATATTACCAGCTGCCTTTAGAAGAAAATGGAGTGAGCCTCTGTGTGAGGCATACCAGAGCAGTTGTGAGAGAGGTGGGCTTGTGTGGGTCTTCAGAGAAAGCAAGTATTTAAAATGGCTTTAGTGATGGCAGAATTTTGAATTAAGTGTCCTTTTATTAAGTGTCCTACAGAGTCAAGTTTTATTTCCAAAAACAGTTATTGTGTTAGAGGTAATGTCTTCAGAGCACCTACCTGTGCACTGTAATGCTAAGATCTGCTGGGACTATGGGTGGTTGGATTTTTAAGAAGCTTCCATTTAGCTGTGGGTAAGAGCTGTTGTCCAGCTCAGCTCAGGTGAGTTGAAGTGTATCTTTCATATGAGGTGAGGCTGGGAGGGAAGCTGAGGGAACCAGACTCTTCTCAGGACAAGGAGCAGCAGGCAAAATTCGAAACGTGAAATTCCACCTGAACACAAGAAAACTATTGTAAGGCAGTCAAACACAGAAACAGGGTCTCCAGAGAGTTGTGGCATCTTCATTCACGGGGAGACTCAGCACCTGCCCAACAGCCTGCAGGGCAGCCTGCTCTTGAGCAAGATGGTTGGATAAAATGCTCTCAAGATGTCCCTTCCAACCTCAACCGTTTTGTGATTCTGTGGTAGTTCCACTGACATGTAGGTCATCTCTCCTGTCTCTTCTAGGTGGTGGATTCCCAGCTGGCCTGCATGATGAATGAGAACAGCATAGATTACATATCCCGGTTTAATGACCTTGCCCAGGAACTGTCGATACCTGAGCCAAGCCGCAGGGAGATCCTGTTTGATGGAGGAGGTGGTGGTCCCCCAATTGGGGACCTCTCTCAGTGAGGGTGTGACCAGCAGGCTGGTGCAGACTGTTCGGCTGAGCTGGAGCTTGCAGCGCTGGATCTTGATGAGGGCGGGTTGGAGAGCAGCAGCTGAGCCCCAGTTGTTCCTGTCCTGTGTGCTTCTTTCTAAGAGAGAAGCATTGGCTTCCAAGGTCTGGAGAAGTACTTGCAAGTCCTGGAATGTGCAATATATGGGGAACAACAAAACATGGAATAACATTACAGGAAATGATGTGTCCCTGCATCAGTGATGTAAGATGGCAGGTTTGTGGGACAGTTTGTACTTTGGAATGGCCTAAGCAAGCAGCTCAAGTAGGGAAGGGATTGCCACAGGCTCCCCTGTATGAATCATTGTTTGCATAGTGATCAAAATGCCGTACTTTCAGATCCAGAAGGAAGTTGCGGAGGATGAAGCGTAGAGGTGGGTAGGGGGAACCACTGTGCGTCTTGAGGTGTCCTAGTTGGCACTCTTCTTATCAGTCAGTCAAACTGAAGTTCTTGCACTCTGCCCATGGCACTGCCACTCCTCAGTGCTGTTCCTACAGACCGTTCTGTTCCTTTGGCTGTTTGGCTGTTTGACCATTCCAGCAGGGCTCACACCTGCTTGCCTGTTTGCTAGGGGAGCTCTGCTCCACCCTCTTCCCACACTGCATGGATCCTCTTGTTTTGAAACCCCATCACGTCACAATCATCATCACCCTGACTACACTCACATTCTTCACCTTTGAGACTTCAGCACATTGCACAGTTCACCCTGTGAGTAGGGAGAGTGCTTTCCCCGAAGAACGGTTGCTTTTTAAGTTGGGAAACGCTGCAAAAGAGCTTACACTAAGAAAGCTGTGTCATAATTACTCTTGGCTTTGCTGGAAACCTGTAAATATTGCCATCTTTCTTCACAAAAACTGAGGATTTACCTGGGAGAGGAAATAGCAAAGAATATTGTAATGTGTAGGAACAAATACTAGGTTAATGCTGAAGTGGTTGAGATCAGTTTTGTGTCATGAAGAGGAGAGGTGTCCAGTTCTAGCTTAATCCCTTAGTCCTTCCTTATTTCCTCCTTGCTCTGTGAATTCCAGGTGCTCTGTAGTACCTCAGGGCATCGTTCTTCGTTACAGTCACTCCCAGGCATGAGTGGGTCTGGCACTCCCTCTCTAAAATCCCTATGCATTTAGTGTTGTGTTTTACTGTAGGAAAGACCCAGATCCTGATTCCAGTGGGTTCAACAGGATATCAAGTTATTTTCTGGAGAGCTGGTTGTCTGTCAGGTCTAGCTTTATAACTCAGGAGACTTTTCCTATTTCCTTTCCTGCCAGTCCTGAGCGACAATACCCTTGTTGTGCCCCTTTTTTAAGCACTTGTCTCCTTCTCCAGTTAGAGGATGTCCCTTGGCTGGTTTGAGTAGTTCTGAACTTACCCAAGGGGCTGCTCCTATATAAACCTCAACTTTGTATTATTAATAAATAAACAAACCTTCTCCATCCCTTAGGCTGTTATCAGGGGTTCATTTCCCAACTTGCACTATACTTGGTGGATGTAGTTCTGCCTGCCTTTAGCTACTTGTACAAGGCATTTCTTTGGGAGTCTCTTGTAGCTTTCTCATGATGCACTGACTGTGTTTGCTGTTTGCCCAGTCCCTTCACCCTGCTTTAGGCAGATGATTTTTAGCTGCTCTGGAGTTGGCCTTATGTTTTCTGTCATTAGGAGAAAATGGAACAAGTTTTCTGATGCACTTTTTGTGTGGCCCAGAGCAACCTTCCTGTTTCACTCAGAAAGGGGTGAGATTTGGATGACATTCCAAGAGCCCATGTACCAGGTCACTGCATTCTGCTCTGTGACACAGGAGCCACCCAGTGTGTAAACCCAGCATGAGTACAGTTGGATGTTCCCAGCAGGGGGACACGCCTCTATCGCTGGCAAGGGGGAAGGCCATGACTAGAAGAATGGAGAAGTTCATAGCTGTGGGCTGACTTCCCACCCTGACTTGTAGATCCTGTGAGATATTGAGTCCTTCTGCCGTTATTTCTCCTTCATTATTCTTACAGACCCTTGTTTGATGCAATTATCAGGAAATCACATAAACCTGAAATAGGAAAAGTTGAAGGCTGTCACAAAAATGAATGCTGGGGCCTGTTTTGTTCTGAGCAATTTCCCGTGGTATGGAGAGGACGCCCCCTTAATCTCAAGAGTCATTCCCACTGAAAGTTCTCAGTTTTCCTTGGAGTTGATCTGTATTTTGGTCCAGGCTTTTCCAGGTTGTTTCCTCTTGGCTTTGGGTCTTTACATTACTCATGCTGATTTTCCTATATGCTATGTCTCAAAAAATCCTTCAGATTTGCAGGACAAAAGCAGAGGGCAGTGGCTGTGGGTTACAGAATATGGAGGAGGAAATGTGATACATTCTAATCAAGTACTGTATAAAAAGAAGTATGAACTCTCATTCTTGAACTTCTGAATATTGCAAGACCAGCGTGAGGGTCTCCAGTGTATTTGTAGCTTGACAAGCTTTTTATCTTCCCTCCTGATGCTGGCAGTGCAGCGGATGCAATGCTGGGTTTGGCTCTGCTGCACCTGCAGCCGAAAGGGAGAGCAGAGCACTCCATCCAGATCCAGCAGGAGGGCTTTTTGCCTGTGCCACAGGGAGCTGTCAGCTCCTGCTCAGCCCACTCAGTTCTGGGGGTGGAAGGACACAACTGCAGAATGAAGGCAGCACAAGTGGCTATTTCTGATGATGCCAGAAAACTTTAATGCCCTGAACCTTAGCAAGTAGGCATGGACCACCCAGTAGTAAGAGTGGAAATGACAGGAGTTGGTTCTCCACTCAGAGTGTTGGGGTTAAAAATGTGTTTGGCATCAGTCCCTTAAAAGTTGGCATTATGAAGCAGACTTTGAGGTCAGAAATTAAATGCTTTGCAAACTTCAATTTAAGACTAAAGCCCTTTCAGGACAAATCTTATCAGGGGAAAAATTAACAATAATTGAGATCATTGTGGTAATTCTGAATTGATGCAGAATTTGTTACTCTTACTATGTGAAAGGCCACTTAAACACATCTGTGATCTGACCAGCTCTAGATTTTAGGTGGCTGTGCTTTACAATAGTAGTCATCATCAGTTAGTGCCTGAAACAAAGTGAAAAACTGGGGGGTATATCCACACACACACATAAGTATGTACCTGTGAGAGGGGTGTTTTTTTTGTAAAACTGAAAACTTTCTCAATTTTAATTATTTCATCTTCTCCAACAGCAGTAACAAAATCTGTACGTGGGACAATGTCAGCCTAAGCAAACATCTAAGCAAGTGACATTGAAATGGCCACGGGATTGTTTCTGAGGTACTGCAAGGTGATGGAGGGTGTTGTTTCCAGGGCACTGTGAGGTAGATGTTGGAGAGGACAAATGGACACTAACAGCCTCCTGGGCTAGGCTTTCCCCTCTCAGTGATTATCCTCAGGCAGTTCTGAGTAGCTGATGAGGTGAATGGCAGAAGCTTCAGGGTCTGTTGTCACAGACAGGGGTTGGGTCCATCCGGGTCGTGCACATGCTGACGGAGGTTCTGCTGGGTGTTGCATCCTGGTCGCCTACACAATCCATTTTATCTCGTATCACTAAACCTACTAAGCATAGGAATACTAATTGTTTTTCATATGGCATTGTTCAGCCTTTTTCTGACACCCCCCTGTATTTCTAAATTGAATTACGTGGCTTGAATTAATTCTAACCTGCAAAGACATCTCATTTACTGACTGCAGATCCCAGAGTGGAAATTCAGTTGCATTTTGTTTTCTACACTCAGACTTCAGATGCATTTATAAGGAAAGTACTGCACTTTTTTTTAACCTTTTCAAACCTTTGAATCTGTTAATTTCACAGCAATTTGTAAATGTAAACTTAAGTGAAACCTTGGCAAGCACTACGGCAATAAGTTATCATTAATTATTGAAACATGATAACTGCTTTAGAGCTTATGGTTCTGGCAGCAAAATTTAATGCTGTTTCTTTTAATAATAGTTAAGCCATATCATCTAAGGTTTCTGGCTTGTTTGAGATGTGAATTTGTTTTATAGATTATAAATATACCTATATAGTGTATGTATAAAGCAGAATGCCTGTCCTTACTGATTATTTTTTGTACCATATTGTAAATTATATTATTTATTCTTTACAGATTTTGGAAAAAGGTGTTTTGGTTATTTAATATAATATACAAAAGCTGTTAAACATCCTCTGTTTAAATTTCCAATTCAACTTGTAAAGCTGTTTTTATTCTTGTGCATAAATACATACTAATACTTGGTCTAACTTACGTCCAGTGTGTTTTCTTGCTGTTCATGCCCTCTCATATTTTTCCATTTAACCTTTATTTACTTTATAATGGGGGGTGGGGCTTCAATTTGTCTATAAGGCCAAGCCTTCAAATGTGAAATTCTAGTTGCAGCGAAATCAGCGGCATAACTCCCATTGGCATCTCCCATCCCAGAATTTTAATAATTCTCACCATGGGCAGAGAAGGTTTTGGTTGTTTGGGTTTTTTTTGTTTGATAGCTTCCATTCTCAGTAGTGTCTGCTCATGGTGAGTGTCAGAAAGGTTTGGCAAAGAGGACTGGCTGTCCTGAATGACCTGTCTTGGGCCATGGGCACCAGTAACAAGGGGGAGAAAGAAAAACAAACAAACCACACCAGAAAAATCCCAACCAGCACCACCAGAAAAAGGTACAATGAAAAGGGCAGTGTATATCTTGGGGTTCGCTTTGGCATTTTTTTCCATTCACAGCTTCAGATAAGCAGGAACTCGGCTGTGGGAGTTGCTTTTAGGCCATCATGTTTTATAAAGCCACTACCAGAAACACCTTTCCACCCCAGGACACTCCAGAACAGGAGGCCCAAAGAGGATTGTACATCTTTAGCATTTTGATCTCTGTAACATACAAAGGCAGCTTTAACATTGCATTGAGAAACTGCAAGTGTGTTCTTGGTAAGAAATGTTCTGAAAAGCTCAACAAAAGCCTAATCAGTAACATTTTGAGGCTTCCTTCCCATCCAAGGGAAGGACTCGTCTCTCCAACCTGTTCACTGAGAAAACTGGGCTATGACCAGGTTTGAACTCTTTCTGTGCAGATTCTCCCCTCCACAGGCTGTGAAGCCTTTGGCAGCATAAGAGACCTTTACATCTTTTCCACTTTATATCAAAGCTAGTACTGAATTTTTTCTCATAAATTAACTAATTTTGCCTCTAATGACTAAAACTGAAGACTCTAAAAAAATAAGGAATGAGTTAGAAGAGTGATTGGCAAAGCAAGAAATGAAACAAAGCAAGACGTTGCAGTGAGAGTACATATTTTGGTGCTTTTTTGCTGGTTTTGTTTGGTTGGGGTTTTTTTAATCCTTCAAGACAAAAGTATGCTGCTAAATTTATGCCAAGAAGTAAATTTAGAGGCATATGTATGGAAAGCTGTAGAGCCATGAAATGAAACCTTCAGCTGAAAGTGTTGGCCTTTTTGGTCCCAGGACACTGTGCTGGTCAGGGACAGGCAGTTGTTCACCAGGACCCCCAGGTCTTTCTGTGCAGAGCTCCTCTTCAGCAGATCCCCCCCAGCCTGTACTGGTGCCTGGGGTTGTTCCTCCCCAGGTGCAGGACCTGCATTTGCCCTTGTGGCAAATTTGTGGTTCCTCTCTGCCCATCTCTCCAGCCTGTCGAGGTCCCTCTGAAGGGCAGTACAGCCCTCTGAGGTACCAGCCACTGCTCCCAGCTTTGTGTCATCAGCAAACTTGCTGCCCCTTCATCCAACCATTGGTGAATAAGTTAAACAACACCGGGCCCTGCATAGAACCCTGGGGGACACCACTAGTGACAGGCTCCAACCCAACTCTGTACCAGTGATCGTCTCATCCAACCCACACTTCTGGAGTTTGCCTATGAGGATATCACAAGAGGAAAGTGAGGTGGGTGAAGAACGATTTTGCTTTCCTCCTCGAGTATGGACTACCCTCCATTCGCTTTTCCTTCACGGCTGGTATCTGCTCCTTGCTGGGGGATGGACAGAGGATCCCCTTCATCTGAAGTTGTTCCTGGTGGCTGCTCCTGTCTTAGGGAGGCCGGAGGAGAATCTGTCTCCCTTTTTGATTCTGTAATACTTCTCAGCCTTTCTGCTTTGTCTCGTAACTCTGCTCCCAGGCTGAGCAGTTCGTCCGCCTGCTCACATCTGCTGCCATCTCTGCACAATATGCTGAGAGGCTCAGGCGCTCCCTACGGCCTGAACAGCTACACGGCTTTTGGCACGTTTTGCATGGTTTTTTGGGAGCTCTGTCTGGGTTGCCGCATCTTTTTTGGTGAGTTTAGAGGACTTGATTTCCTGCCGAGAGGGGAAACATATTTGAGCTCCCTCAGCAAGTATAATGACCAGCAACTGAGCAAACTGCCTGTGCTGCAGCGCCCCGGTGCCCTTCCCGCTCCGCTCCCTGGAGCCCGTTAAATCTCCTGTGGATATTCCGGGCATCCTGTTCGGCTGCCGAGGGCCGCGGGGCCCGGTGCAGCTGCTCGCGTGTCCCTGAGCTCGGGGACGATGCTGAGAGGCAGCGGGTCGCGAAGTCCTCTCCGAGCGTATTCCGTACGACGATCTTCCCTCCCGGTCTCTGCTCTGCCCTGCGGCACTCAGGCCCCTCAGCGGACACAGCGCGAGCCCCGCCCCCCCGCCCCTTTAAATCCCCTCCCGCTACC
>VXAY01003554.1:142821-174511 GCA_013399855.1 Oxyruncus cristatus | reverse complement strand
CGGCCCCGGAGCTCCGGCGGGGGCTCCCCGGGGAGGGGGCCCGGCTGCTCCGTGAGGCTGTGAGAGGAAGGATCCAGCCCAAACGCCTGCTTGTTTCCGCCCTGCGAAGTTGGAAGATATTGTTTTATGTTTGGAGGAGGGCAGATCTCCCGAGTACCGCAGGGAGCGAGTGCACTGATTAAGCCATCGGCGAGGCTGTGGCGTGCGGGAGGGAGGGAGGGAGGGAAGGAAAGGAAGGAAGTGTTTGGGAATTGTGTAAGAATGCTTTACGTTTGCCTGGGTTCCAGTCGCTCTGAGCTGTGACCTTGTTGTAAAAGGCTTTCGAGGATGCTCTGCCCTTGGTATGGTCCCTGGGAAGCATCTGTTATCACAGGACCTCTGAAACCACGTTTAAGGCACAAACTGGAGCGCAGCCCGTTGTAACGTGTAAGTGAACAGCGAGCAAAGACGGTGCCACAGCTTTGTCACAGCGGTGCGGGGTGTGTTCGTGGCTCCTGGGAGCAAAGCTGCAGCCACCCACAGCTCGCTACCAGGTTTAAGGTACACTGTGTCCGCTTGTTCTGTTCATTCCCGAAGGAAAAGCTTATTTCGTGGGAATGCAAATCCTTTCGCAGTTCTTCGTATGTAGAAGTTTCTCTGATTAAAACTGAGCCTAATTCCAGATCCCTGCAGCGACCACAAACAGCTGTGGAAGTGGGGGAAAAAAAATAACTCATCCTAAGATGAAAATCTTTCAGAGGAAATTTTGCATTTTGAGAACGTCAGAATTGCTGTTAGAAATAAATGATGCTATAAAGATTTTAAATGAAAGCTTTCACTTAAATAATTGTCCAGTGAGATGTGTTTCCAGTGATCCTGTTAATGTGTATGGCAATAGAGCAAACATCTCGTTTGCTGAATCAAATTAACTGCCTGGTTTTATTTTATTAAACTTAATAATAACACATTGTGTTTTTAAGGAAGCTTTGCTTTTCCAAAATGAAACAAGGAATTGAATGTCTAAGAGTTCCTAAAAGCAAAGCAAGACAGATTTGTATCATTCTGCTGTTGCACACTGTAAAGAAGCATTGCTTAAACATACCCTCAATTCATCCTGTTTCACTGCTGTGTTAGAACTGTCTGAAAACTGGTGGGAGCTCAGTGTTTAACTTTCAGGCAGAATTAAAAAAAATGTGCATTTATTTATGTAGAAGGTGTCTTGAAGTTATGGATTAGTCTTCCACAGGTTGGCTGAAAGGTTCAGTGAGGAAAGGGCATTCAAATTCAAGTGTGTTTGAATGTAGGGAGGAAAAAAAGATCAGAAGAACTAATTAAAATTCTTCAAATCTGCCAGAAGAGAACAAAGCAATTAGTAGAGGCTTTTAAACTTGCAGGGTAGGGCTCTTGATTTAGCTATTCTAGATGAATTGGCAGACTTCTGTTTTGCTGGAGGGGAGGGGGAGAAAGGCGGATTTAGATTTCATAGAAGACAAAGGATGTTTTTTTTTACTATTTAAAAAATAAAACAACACCTTCACTTCTGCTCTCCTCCTAAAGGAAGAAAGACCCAACATACCTGGCTACAAGACCCAAAAATGTCTCTGCGTAAACTAGTGTAATACCAACGTAAACTAACATGACTGTAAAGTAGAAACTGAAGTTACTATAGTGTGTGCTGGATCTCCATGTACTCTGCTGAAGCAGCTCACACTGGCTCGCTGAGCTTGGTGGGGTTCACAAGCAGAATCTGATTGTCTTGTTTGATGTGGGGGGACCTCACGTCCCACTCTGCTCTCGGACTGAGTGCTCAGGAGTACAGGGAGCCAGTAGTGCTCTAGAGACTGCACAGCAGGAAAATAGCTTTGTATTCTCCTACATTTTTGACTGAAGGGAAGGAGTGCAAAGCCCTGTCCTCTTTGCTGTCACCAGCTGGCAGACTTTGTTGCTGTACTCAAGATGGGTTTTGGTAGTTCCTGTGAATGACTTAGTTATCTGACTTTCCATCAGTTAGAATTTCATGAACCCGGTGTCACAGTCACTTGAAAGTTATGAAATGCTTGGAAGGTTCCCAGCGTTTAGAGGTTTCTGAGATTGAGGTGACAAATGCTCTTTGTGTATGTAGTTATTTTGGGTGATGCTGGCAGGAAAGGTCACTTGTGCTGATTTCCAAGTGCTTCGTAAGCACCTGCAGTGATGCCTCTGGCTTATTCACTGAACAGTAGGGTGTTCTTAATGTGTATACTGAGCTGAAAATGGGAGGACAATATAAGATTAATCAATGTTGGATTTCTTTTGATGCTTAATTCAGTTTATTTACTGAATAAGCAAGACTTTTAATCTTAAAATGATGTTTCTCTAGATTTTTTCCTTCAATAGATCTTAAAACACATTACAGGAATGAGAAGTAATTATGACTGGTTGCTTTTCTTAAACCAAAAAAATCTGAATGTAGTTATTTTGTTATTCCCCTCTATGCTAGTAAGCATGTGTTAAGCAAACAGCATGGTAAAGGGTGCAAGAGACTCCAGCCAAATAAATGACATTTTTCTTCCTTTCAGTCTCTCCGCTCATATACTGAGTGTACTTGGAACACAAGAGAGACTAGATGCATTTTAAAAAGTACCTGAAAAGAATGGGTAAAGTCAAAAATCATTGAAATTAGGTGAGAGGAGCCCCTTTTAACAGAAGCCCCTTCCCAAAGTACTTTTCTGTAGACTTCTCTTTTCCTTCAGTCTCCCTGGTTTAAATACTTAAACTGCCTTGTGTTTTCTGGACCATTGTGAATGCTCAAAATACATAATTTTCCTATACAATGTCTGCTTTAATAGTGGGTTTAGATGCCCTAAGATATGTGGAGAGCACACAGGATAGTTGGCTCTGTAGTCTGATGGACACAAAATTGTAAATAAACCTTCTGCTTTGTGTGGTCTAACCTGTGCCATGGAAAAGAAGTTATCCTGTCTGCTGAAATTTTGGTTACTCATCAACTTACAGGGTTCGTTAAATTTGCAGTCATGCTAGGATTAAAATATTGAAATTGGCCAGCAAAGACAGTCTCTCTGAGGCTCTTTCTGTCTATGAAAACTATTATCAGACTAAGACAAGAACTTTTTTCTCCTTCCTCCCAAAGAGCCTAGAACTGCTCTCTGCATCTTGAGGTCTGAAATGCATGCAAAGCTCATTTTCTGACAGGGCAGCCAAATATCTCAGCTTCTGTGAAATGAAATCTTAAGCTGGAGTAGATCTTGGCTCCAGGAGGAACCTCATCTTATGCCTGGCAGGTAGCTCACCTGAAGTGGGGTGCTGCAGTCTCATCTAGGGAGGGGAGGGGTTGTATTAATTCACTGACGTTTGACTTGGGTTCAGGTTGAGTGGGATGAAGATCTTGCAATTTATAACTGTTCCCTTGATTTAAAAGTAAAGGCTAGTTTAGATCCCAGATAAAGGGCTCAGATGAGAAGTTGTAAAATTGAGTTCAGCTGCTAAGACTGGGTAATTGGTCAAGTAGATGTAACTGTAAAGATTATTTTTGATGCAGAATCTCGGAATCATTAAGGTTGGAAAAGACCTCTGAGATCATCGAGTCCAATCTCTGCTTGTCAACTAGACCAGAGCATTAAGTGACAGGTTCAGTCATTTCTTGAGCACCTCCAGGGATGGTGGCTCCACCACCTCCCTCAGCAGCCCATTCCAGCATTTAACAACCCTTCCAGTGAAGAAATTCCTCCTGATGTCCAACCTGGACCCCCCTGGCAGAGCTTGAGGATGTTACATCTTGTCCTGTCCCTGTTCCCTGGGAGCAGAGCCCGACCCCCCCTGGCTCCCCCCTCCTGTCAGGGAGTTGCAGAGCCAGAAGGTCCCCCCTGAGCCTCCTTTGCTCCAGGCTGAGCCCCCCCAGCTCCCTCAGCCGCTCCTGCTGCTCCAGCCCCTTCCCAGCTCCGTTCCCTTCCCTGGACACGCTCCAGCCCCTCAGTGTCTCTCTTGTCTGAGGGGCCCAGAACTGCCCCCAGCACTGGAGGTGCCCCAGCAGTGCCAGCCCAGGGACGGGCACTGCCCTGGGCCTGTGGCCACACCGTGGCTGGTACAGCCCAGGGGCCATTGGCCTTCCTGCCCACCTGGGCACACCTGGCTCATGCTCAGCCACTGTTGACCAGCACCCCCAGGGCCTTTTCCACTGGACTGCTTTCCAGCCATACCTCAGTATCCATCGCTTTCCTGTGCTTTTTCTGTTAATTTTCCAATTAATTCCACTGATTCTCTCCCAAGTAGTGGTTCAGTTCATTTTCAGGGCAGGACCTGAAGTCTGTTTAACAAAACATAGGCATTAACTGTGACTTACAACTCAAGGACAAGCATGACTTTTGGTAGGTTTTTGAAAAGTCAGTCTCTTTTTGTTGTAAACTCCAGTTTTTCTGCAGGTCTGTTTGATGTCCTCTGGTACAAAGCTTTGGTTTTAATGGATTTGCTGCTTGATCACTAAAAATACAGCTTTTTGGTATTCCACTTCTCTGTTCTAAACCCTACACCAGCTACTGTGGTAACTGATGGTTGAGCTGGCAAATTTTTTGGCAGTTCTGAAATGTCTGCTTTTAAATAAAAGTCACCGGGTTTGAATTGTGTCACGGATGCATAGTCGGTATGTGCGGTTTAGCAGAAAGTCTGATTTTGCAATGGCTATTTTTAAAACTCTAACCAGTCATACAGCTTCTCTTAATCTTCTGTTGCTTCTGGAACACCCCAGGGAGAGTAGCCATTCGTGCTGCTGGCACCGTTAGCATCGTTCCAAGTAGCCATGGATAACTTAATGATCGAATTGACTCACCAGGAGTCAATTGGCAAAATTTGTGCTGAACTTCGGAACACTTTATTAGAACAGCTCTTGAAGAGTAGATACTGGACATAGCAGAATTACCTGAGGTAATTTAAAGTCAGAATAGTTACATACAAGGGAGAATGGGAAGAGGACATCGAATGTTGAATGCTATAAATTTTAAATGAGCTTTTGTATCTTGCTCCTCATTCTGTGATGCAGGGTATTGAAGCCCCCGGGAGGAGGTTCTAGTAATCTCTTTGGGAGTACAGAAGAAGTTTCTTCTTCAAGCAGACCACACCGGATGGCATCTAATATCTTTGGAGCATCAGAACAACCTCAAAACATTCCAAAAAGAACAAACCCTCCAGGTAAGAGCTGTCCCCTCTTTCTGTGCTGTTGGGCTCTGAGTTGCAGCACAGAACTGGTTTCATGTTCCTAAAGTGGAGCACTGTGATGTCTGTCTTTTTATGTTGTTTTTTTACATATTGAACGGGCTTGAACAACAAATCACTTCAGACTTCTGAATATATGAATATTTCAGTGATCTGAAATGATCAGCATGTTCACAAACTCTTTAGCACATCA
The DNA here is from genome assembly GCA_013399855.1 of Oxyruncus cristatus. Classification (NCBI taxonomy): domain Eukaryota; kingdom Metazoa; phylum Chordata; class Aves; order Passeriformes; family Cotingidae; genus Oxyruncus; species Oxyruncus cristatus. The sequence continues at coordinate 169,134 of VXAY01003554.1, read as the reverse complement.
CCCAAATCTTAATTCTTTCCAAGCTGAAGTCTAGGAAAGGATGAAAGGAAACAGATTCTGTTCTAGAGCTGTGTCAGCAGTTAGCTGCAGTGAGCACAGCCCTGCATCTGAGGTCCACTGGTGAATTCTTGCAACAAAGGTTTTCAACTAGTCAAACAAAAGCAAGTCCCTAGGCAGCAGAGCTCTGGAAGTCCTTGAGTTCCTATATATTTTTTAATTTTTTAATATAGAGTGATAAAATTAAATCATCTAGGGAAAAAAAAAAATCTAACAACTGCCTTGCAGGAGGAAAAGAAAGTGGCATTTTTGAGGACTCTAGTTCTGCTCAGCCTCGTCAGCGCATGAATCCACCTGGTGGGAAGACGAGCGATATCTTTGGGTCTCCTGTCTCTCCCAGCATTGTGCGAGCACACCCCAACAAGCCCAAGGTATTTGTACTTCTGTTGCTGTCCGAGCAAGAAGCAGCTCCAGGGGTCCTGTCACACTGTCACAGCGCTCTCCTTAAGAACAGACCTGAATTGTGCCCAGGGGGACTTTGAGTTAGCCAGTTATATTCCCAAAGTCTCTTTGGTAGCTTGTTATTTTGGGTGCATCAGATCTCTGCAGTCTCTGCAGTTTGCTGTGAAAGTATTAATTAGACTCTGGATATGTGTTCAAAAAAAAAACCACCAAAAAAGAGAAAAAAGTTTTTGATCTTTCTTGTGAGGTGCAGCTGGAGTTCTTGACAGAGCCAAGAGGCGTTTAAGGTGGATAAGGGGGAGGAGATGTTTCTCCTTATCCTGCCGTTTGGCAGAGGTGTGGATATGTGTTCAAAAAGAATTCTTGATTCAAATTTGGGAATTTGGTGAACCTCAGAGAGCTACAGTCATAAACCTTCATGTGGCCTGGCTGTGCACTTCGTCTCTCTTAAGTACTTGTATCTACAATCACTGTGAAAGCATTTCAGCAGGAGATTAGGCTTAAGTGATCAACAGTGAAAAAGTGAACTTGGGATCAGCCATGGTGTCAGGCCCAGCAGATACTTTATTTGTTGCTAGATGAAAGTGTCTCTTTGCAGCTGTAATAACTGTAATTGTTATTACATTGTTCTACATATTTTATACAGTTGGGTTTAGATCTTAAACCTGTGATGTGTAATTGTTGCTTGTAGTTATGACCAAATCTGGGTTTGGGTAAAAAGCAGGATACATTGCCAATTATTTTATTTCTGTATTTAAGTGCCCTATATGCAGATTTACAGCCTGCTGCCTTACTCTAAGTAGATACTAATAAGTGAGTAGCTATTATGTTGATAATGAGGTGGTATAGAATAACCTCGGGGTCCTGGCCATGCCCCTCTTGGCTACTGCAGAAATTAACCCTGTCCTGGCTAGAACCAGGACATTATTTACCCCTTATTCTATACAATCTACATCATGTCATTTCCGTAGTCAATGGCTGCCCCTCTAAGATGTCTTTTGAGTTCATTTAGTCCAGGACTGTGGGTTCTATCCATCCTAAAATGTCTCCTGGGGCAGGAGGGCTGGGTGTGCTCTCGGCTGGTTCAAGCTGCACAAGGAGCTCTTGACTCACCAATCTGGAGCAGTCCATCCTCGTTGTCCATGGCAGTTCTGGCACACAGTGGCAGTGTCATTCAGCAAACAATATCATGCAGTGCAACATTACAGACTGTTCTCACCCAAAAATCAAATCCCTTTGAGGAACACATTGTGTTTCCCTGTCCTTCTGCATTACCTATCAAGTGCAAGAACTCAAAGACTTGGTGGGTCCTTGAGCAAAAAGAAATCCACCGATGGATTTGCCTTTGCTTGAAGAAGGACTAATCCAAACTGTCTTGCCCGACATATTGCTTGTGTGCACCACGGAGCCTTTATCCCCTTCTGTGGTACATAGTGGTTTTGTCTGGGCAGGACCAGCTCAACTGGTAGAGCCTCGGGTGTTAACTAACAAGGTGGCCTTTGCTAAATGTAGATCCCAGTGTTAGAAGGTCCCACCACCCATTGCTTTTAATGTGGTTTTTAACAGTGTATTGTACTATTCAACTTGCCCAGAGGCTGGTGCATGACAGGGAAGGTGACACATCTACTCAATCCCGTGCTCCCTGGCCCAGGTGTCTGTGAGGCCATTTTTGAAATTGGTTCTGTTGTCCAACTCAGTTCTCTCTGGGGTGCCATGTTGCTACAGGGACTTGCTTTTCCAGGCCCAGGATGGTGCTCCAGGCAGTGCTGTGAGGCACAGTGTGCATCTCCAGCCTTCCAGTGTTTATTCCCACCATTGTCAGCATGTAGCACTTGCCTTGGCAGGTTTGGGGAGGGTGATGTAATCAATCTGCCAGGCCTCCCCATATTTATGTTTTGACCAGTGCCCCCCACACCACAGAGGCTTTACCCACTTGGCAGCACATGTTCGACAGTTATGGATAACCTGGGAGATGGTGTCCATAGTTAAGTCCACCCGTTGATCATGAGACCATCCGGATGTTGTATCTCTTCCCTGCTGACCTGAGGCATTACGGGACCACAGAGCCAGAAATAATTCACCCTTGTGTTGACAGTCCAGATCCACCTGAGACACTTAAATTTTGACAGCTCGATCCACCTGTCCGTTGTTGCACTGTTCCACAGCCTGACATGATGGACTTTCACAGCCGACTTCCCTACCCAGGCAGTGATGTCTTGTCACACTTCAGCAGCCTAGATGGGTTTCCCTCTGAGCTGCCAATTGGCCTTTTTCCATTGGTCCAGCTACTCCCACAGAGCATTTGCCACGATCCGTGAGTCAGTGGAGAGGTAGAGTTTTGGCCATTTCTCTTTTTCAGTGATACCTAAAGTCAGCTGGATGGCCTGTGACTCTGCAGCCTCGCTTGATCCACCTTGTCTCCCTCAATGGCTTCTGTGACTCCCTGTGTAGGACCCCACACGGCAGGTTTCCATTGTCCTATTTCCATTTCCAGTGTCCCTATAATAGAGCAGGAACTGTCAGTGAAGGAGAGTGTGTCACCTTTCATTTCCTGGTAGCTGATTGTAAGGTGGCGCCTCCTCAGCACGTGTCACCTTCTCCTTATCCTCTTCTGATGATGATCTGAAATTTTGGCCTTCAGGCCAGTTCATGATGAATTAATTCCAAGATCTCTGGGTGATTGGGGTTTCCTGTCCAAGCTCTCTGTGTGATCAGAGCAATCCACTTGCTCCATGTGGCAGCAGTGGCATGATGTGTGGAGGGGACTTTCCCTTTGAACATCCAGCCCAGCACTGGTAGTCGGGGTGCCAGGAGGAGCTGTGCTTCAGTGCCCATCACTTCTGAGGCAGCTCAAACTCCTTCAGAAGCTGCCAGGATTTCTTTTTCAGTTTGGTAGAACAGGCCTGGGATCCTTTGTATCCCCGACTCCAGAACCGCAGGAGTCATCCTTGGGTCTCTACCCAGGTCCTTTTTGCCAGAGGCTCCAGGAATGGCCATCCTCCCTGGCTGCAGTGTAGAGCACATTTTTTACATCCTGTCCTGTCCTGTCCTGACTGGCCCACGGGTTACTACATGAGCAGTGTCCTGTTATTTTGTTCAAAACCCTGATGTTGCTCAGGGCACCACTTGAAATGGTTCTTCTTCCATGTCACTGGATAGAGAAGGCTGACAAACTGACTGTTATTTGGAATAATCATCCTCCAAAAACTCACAGTGCCCAGGAAAGCCTGTGTTTCCTTCTTGCTGGTCGCTAGGGACATAGCTGGTGTTTTGTTACCCACATCCAGTGGAATCTGACAATGTCCATCTTGTCACTTTACTCCTAAAAACTGACTTTCCTGGGCAGGTCCCTTGACCTTACTTTGCTTTATGGTGAAACCAGCTTTCAGGAGGGTGTGGATTATCTTCTCCCCGTTCTCAAAAACTTCCTCTGCCGTGTTGCCCCACACAATGATGTCATCAGTGTAGTGTAAGTGTTTTGGAGCCTCACCCTTCTCTAGTGTAGCCTGGATCAGTCCGTGGCAGACGGTGGGACTGTGTTTCCAGCCTGGGGCAGTTGGTTCCAGGTGTACTGCACACCCTTCCAGGTGAAAGCAAATTGTGGCCTGCACTCTGCTGCCAAAGGGGTGGAGTAGAACTCATTAGCAGTGTCAGTGGTGGCTGCCCTGGACTCCAGTTCGTTCTGAAGTTCCAGCGTGTCCAACCCAGCAGCATCAGTGGTGGGGTGACTTCAGGCCACGATAGTCCACTGTCAGCCTCCACTCTCCACTGGACTTACACACTGGCCCTGTAGGGCTATTAAAGGGGGAGCAAATCTTCTTGACCACTCCCTGGCTCTCCAGTTCACAAATCACATCCTGGATGGGGCTCACAGAGTCTCAGCTGGTGTGGTATTGTCAGCGGGGTCAGTCTGTTCTCCTCCTGTCACTGATATCACTGCCGATGAGTTGGCGTACTGGGATTGTGTGCACTGCTCCTCAGCTGGATCTGCAGGGCACTGCTCGTTATTTGAATCCCTGTGGATTACCTCCAGCACAGCTGATTCTCTGAGATACTGGATGCCTTTCTCCATGGTGTTCCACCTGCTTGGGTGCACTACTAGAACAGCCTTGGAAAAGGGTGCCTTTCCTTCACACTTGACAGGAGTCACTTGTAGAGGCCAAGAGTTTCTGTCCTCTTCCCAATCCCGTGTTCAGTGCCTATATCCTAGGACAGGGATCCCACTTGCTTGCTTTCACCATCTGGTTTTATACTGTGGGCTGTGATATCCCAGCCCTGGAGCAGCCAGGTCACCAGGGGCTCTCCCAGCTGGAGGCTGAAATCTTTTCACATAACTTGCAGCTCACCTGGGGATGGGGATCAGATGATTATCTCTGGCCCTGCCTCTTTCTCCTGTTCTGAGGGCCCTGTTTCCTCCTTACCCCTCACTGGGAGAACTGATTTGGTCTTGGATTTCTTCTGTATAGGGTTGCCTGCTACTGGCACAAGTTGTTCCTCTGGTTCAGCTGCAGTTTGAGTGGCCATGGTGCCTTTTGCTCTGCTTTCCTCCTCCTCCCCCTGAGGGTTCTGTCTGGTGATGAGCAGTGTCTAATAAATAGCAGCCAGGGCCCAGCACGTTGCAATAAGTTCTCTGGAGTTGCCACAGCATTCTCCTGTCAAATATTCTGCCACTTCATCAGGGTCCTGTGGTTGTTCAGGGGTGAACTTTCTCCAAAAGCTGGCCCATTTTCCCCCACATTCCATGACACTCATGACTATCCACCCTTGGGCAGATGCCTAAATAACCTCCACAGAAGTCTCTTTCTTGACTCTAAACATGGTGCGGACTGCACTGAGGAGACCTGGCAGACTTAACAACAAGGACGTGCTTTCCTTAACATCCAAAGATGTTAAAAAAGATTCTCAAAAGCCGTGGTAACAAGCCTGAAGGAGGAAAAGGGGGTAAAAAGCTGGGGAAGATCCTGGCCTGTTCTTGCCACAAACTGGGTATGATTAGCTCCTGAGGTAAGGGCAGGGGAGCAGCACTGAACACACATCCCAAATGACCCTCACTGTGCCCTCGATGTTATCGTGTCAATATCCCACAGTGCAGCAACAAAGCGATCCTGACCCCTCTCCCTGCTCTGAAAAACACTATCACAAGGAGCACATATTGCATATATGGAATATATACAGGATTAGGCACCACACCCACATGAAGAGACCAAGCAATGTTTTGACCAGTGGCTCCCTACCTAATACAACAAATGCTTAGATCAAATTTGTTTCCAACTCACTCTGGACAGATCTGTTGTTATCTCAGCCTTTCATGCCCTGTGTTGGGTGCCAAATAAGTCTGTTGTGGCTTAGGAATGGTGTTCCCTAATTTAGTGTTCCCACTGAAACACTCCAAACCTCGCACCACTCGCTCACTCCGTCCTCCCCCATGGCAGCACTGGAGGAGAGAACTGGAGGCACAAGAGGTGAAGAGCACGGGTTGAGATAAGAACAATTTACTGGAAACAGCAATGAAATAAGAAATTAACAGTAATAGCAACAATATTAATAACAGAGTGTCCAAGAAAGGCTTAACCTTTTATGCAAATTCTGACTAGTGTTTGAGGCAGTAAGAAGGCAGGAGGAAAAATAAGACTGGGAGCTATGTTTTGTCAGGAGTAGTGCTGTTGGTGTAGGAGAGGGCTTTGCTTTGTTCCTCTGTGCCCATTTATTGAGATGGTCACTGTTTCTTTTTTAGAAACGTAACATTAATTCCCATGAATTCCTGACTAAATGGAGGACAACACTTCAGAAATTCTTATGTCTTTAATTAGAGTATTGGAATTGTGGGAAATACTGGGATGGAAAGGAGACAGTGTATTTACAGAAACTAGTGCAAGTTGAGTTTCGTGGCTGAGAAAACACACCTCTCTGAAATGTAGCTCTGTATTTGTGACAGTCGATTGGGATTGTTGGGGAAGTGGTTTTAGGAGGTTTTGTTTATTACCTGACTGTTGGGATACTTGCTGAAGACAGGAATTGCTGAATATAAATAAGATTTTCAGGGGCTGCTTGTGTTCTAGTTGTGTGTACCAAACTTCTCCTGGGTGGTAGTGGGTGCTCGACAGGAATGGTAATTCCAGACATTACGATCAGTGAATCCTCAAGGTTGGAGAAGACCTCTAAGATGTATTCCAGCTGTTAACCCAGCCCTGCTGTGCTTACGATTTTGATGATCCAGTGTAGCCTCTTCACCTCTGTTTCAATGAATTGTCGTAGCCTGAGTTTTGTCCCCCTGCTTTTGGGGTTCTGTAGCAGTGGAGGGGATGAAGAGCTGCACACGGTGCCTGCAGCTGTTTGCTTTTACTGTGATCAACATATAAACTTAGATCAGAAACAAAGCAAAACTTTCAGAAGGCTTTTGTGACAGACTTGATGTTTGAGAACGATAATACACTAAGACAGTCCTTGATTTCTTTGCAGGATCACATTGTCTTGAAAGAAGATGAAACACCAAAGAAGCTAGAAGGTCAGCAAGAAAGATTCTCCTCAGATGAGTTCTGAGAAATAGTTTCTTATGCTTCCACTTAAACACCAGCCTTAGTCTCATGTTTTTGGGATAATATAACTGAGAAGTCACAGATCTAATCACTTGTCTCAGGGAAATGGTTCTCTTCCTCCTTCGAGGAGAACATGGACATGAGTCTTGATACTCTGAGTCTGTGTCTATGCTTTGCTTGATACCATGTGTGTATATATAGATACATATGGAATCTGTATATAGCAAAACATCCTATCAAGTTACTTCTTCCCTTGCCATCTCCTTCAAGTGTGTAATCTTGGCCTTCTGTAGTTGTAAATAACAAATAGCTGACTAAAAAAAATTTATTATTGCTCAGCTAGTTGTTGAAGAATTTTGGGAACCTTGTTTTCAACTCAGTATGAAAGGATTGATTGGTACTTCGTATTTCTTAAGTTCTGAAACTGCCAAAATCATTCTGAAGGTGTATTGCTGAGCCTCCATATCCTTGTTAGAAAGATTTCTGAAGGAAGAGAGGAATTGTGGAAAGTGAAATTCTTTTCTCAGCAGCTGTTTCCTTCAGGAAAAATGAACAGATACTGGGAAATCTTGGTGTGCTGTGGATGGGAGGCATGGGAAATAATATAGTCTACAGAAAATGAGGCACTTTGTGGACTACAGAATGGTGATGTAGTGATCTAATCCCTTTTCTTTTATGCAGCTACAGAAAATGTCAAACCACAGCTGGAAGATGAACACGAGAAAAAAGATGTGGGAAAAGAGGAGCGATGCAAGGAGCCAGAACCCAAGATAGACAATCACGAGCCCCGCCTGGGGCCAAGGCCACGCTCACACAACAAAGTCCTCAATCCACCTGGGGGGAAATCCAGCATTGCCTTCTATTAGGGTCATCAGGGCACTGTCCCTAATGGAGTCTGCACAGAAAATCTTGTCTGTGGTGGTGAGGTCAGTTTATAGACTATTGCTTGTGGATATAGATTCTTAGGCAGATGGATGAGGGTTATGTTAGAGTGTGTAGGAAGGATAACCTGGTGATTTGGGAAGGGAGGGCTGGGGAGGGAATGGGTGCCCTGTGGAAGATGTAAGTATTGGCCTGCCTGGGTGGGTGACAGAGGGGACATTAGTGTAACTTTGTGAAAGATCAGTGCTACTTTGTGGTGAGTTCCTCAGACTGTTAGGTTCTTCGCTAGCTCGTGGCTCAAGACACTCTTGTGGAGTCAGGCTTGCCCATGCAGCCAACATGTCAAAGATTGTGAATGGGGAGGGGCCTGGAGGTTGCACCTGAAGATTCCAAAGTATGGGCTGAGCTTTCCCTGGGGCACTGGGGTGCAGCTTCACAGCGTGAGCTGATCTGCAGTCACGTGAATGTAAATATGTTCTTCTGGAACAAGTAGTGCTGCCATGGTTGGAAGTGTCTTCAGTCTTTGGTTCTCTTTCTCCTTTCTTGCTTTGCAAGACGTGACTGCTGATACCAGGACAAAATATGCTGAAAGTTTCTTTTATACTCATAAACCATTGATATGTTTATAAAGATTGTGGTCTTCCCCTCCCGGTAATCAGGCCTTTCTGATGCCTTTGGTAATCTGCTGATTACAATGACTGGCTCTTGAGACGTGGCAGTCCAACATACTGTTTCATGTAGGTGCTTCTAGAAGACTTATTTGAAAGTGCCCTGGTTGAGTGCTTGGCACACATTCTGGTAAAGATGTGGGTACTCTGTAGCTTTAGGGTACTCTGCTCAGAGGCAACCTGAAGTTTACAGTTACCATGGTAGAATATGCCCAGCTGTCCAGTCACGTCACTCTGACCCAGCCTGTGTGCAAATGCCTTAGCTTTGGCACAGGTTTTCGGTTTGCACCCTGTGGAAACCACAACTGTTCTCCTCTCTCAGTGGATTTCCTGTTTGTTTTGTCTGTGCTGACTCTTAGTGAATTCTCCTGTCTTCGGTGAGCCTTACCTTTGCCTTTGACTGCCTCAGATTTTTGTTGGTAAGATTGGGAGACCTGTGTGGGTTCTCACCAAGCTGTAGTTATTTTTGCTGTAGACTATCCTAGTTGGAAAAACAAAGACTTAAGCAATACAAACCTTCTGTTAGTGCTGGCTATTGTAAATCATGTTTGGAAGATGTGCATGTTTTGCACAGACATTTTTGGGGAGGGTTTTTTCTCTGAATGGACTTTTTGATTGTATCCACAACTTTGATATACGAATGTTAACATTAGGTGCTGACTGTTCAATGTATTTAATACTGACTTTTTAAATCTGACGTATCAAACAGGAGTTGTTCAGGTACACCAAAGAACAAGTGGCCTTATCTGTATGTCCACTGCTGTCTAGCCCAGGTTCCCTGGGAAGTGCTGCCAGTGAGGGGATGCTGGGCCAGGTGCTGAACCTCTCTGTGATGGTGGTGCTCTCCAGGCCCCAGTTCCGCTGTGTCAACAGAGGTGGGTGATTGCTTGGACACTGAGTTGCCTTTTCAAATTGTGAAATACATGGGGCAATGCTAAGGGTAAAGCAGCCATGGAAAGTAGGGATTTCAATGCCTTTGTACCTTTCAGATTGGTTTGGAGCTGCCTGTTACTTGTCCCCATCGGAAAACAAGGCAGTGACTCAAACTAAAACCCTGGAATGGATTTTTGTTACTTCCAAACATGTATTTCCTAGCAGCTATTTCTGAGTCTGTGCTCTCTAGCCTGTGGCTGTCTCAGACACATCTATCTGTTTCAGTTCCTTGTTCCAGTAATTGACAGGAGGCTGTCATGTGGGAAAGTCAACCAGAGGCAGCTTCCTGCATTGCAGGCTCTGGTTCAGTTGATGCCATCTGCAATACTGAGCATTTGGCATATTTTAGTCCCTGATGTGCCCTGGCGGCAGGGCCTGTCTTTCAAACAGCAACTTCTAACTAGGCCTTAAATTAGTTAAACTATGTAAATTTTCTTGCATTTCTTTCTTTGGAATCTAAACAATGTTTTCAACTCATCCGGTAAGATTGATCTGAGCATTTCTTCAGGACAGAAGTGGATTGGAAATCAAAGGACAGAACATGCAATTGTCAATAAACCTCTGTATTTTGCTACTTCATTGTGTGCTGTAGATGTCTGCTTTTATAAATCAGTCAGTAATCTATTTCAGTGTAGATACACTCGTGAATTTTATTGTCTGAAATGGGAAAAATTGCACATATATTTTCAGGCCTTCCATACAGGGGATTGTGCTCAGGAGCTGTGACATCCTGCCCAAGGCTCCCATGAGACAGACACCTCTTATCCCTGGGGAGGGTTCAGTTCAGTGCCTTTTTAGGGGCAACATTCCATGATGTTCTGTACCACACAGGGATTGTTACATTCTTCAGCGAGATTGTAAATAAACTTAAATATTGACATAATTTAAATATTTAAGGCTGCTTAATGTAGAATAATGTAGTAATTCCCCTTGAGCAGTGGATATTCTTTATATGGAGAAGTCATACCCCCATTTGTGCTCTTCCAGCGAGTGCATAAAACCCCCCTCACGTGCCAGACTGCCTTGGCTGACAGGAGGGAACTACAGCCACAGAAATTGCTCTTCTGGGTGAGCTGGACACAGTGGCCTCTCGGCCAGGGTGTTGTGTGTCTGTGGTGTTCATCCTCCAGAGCCTCCCAGTCAGCCCTCACTCCTACAGCTCCTGCTGTGTTTGGCCATTTACCGTTCAGAACTCTCCTCTGAAGCATGCACAGTGCTTTGGGTGGCATCTGCAGAGTGTGGCACTTTGGCAACGTCCTTGGAAGAGAACACATTAGCAATGAAGGATTGTCCTTCCTTTGAGCTGTGGCAGTAGACTACAGCAGAGCTTCACTCTGCAACTCTGTCTTACCTCTGCTTTCCCCAACACTGCAGATTTCACAGAATATGCCAAGTCGGAAGGGACCCACAAGGACCATCATAAACACTAGGGATAGAATGTTACCCTGCTTGCTGTTTCAGTCTGGGAAGGAAAATTATGGTAGCCAGAGCGAGCTCAGCCTGGGAAGTGGCTAAAGGAGGACTTGCACATGAGTCAGGTGTGGTTCTAGGCATGGCTCCTGCTTGGGCCCTGAACACGTCACCGGATCTGTCCTGTACAAGACAGCAGTGCTGTAGGGAACAGCCCAGCTGCAGTTGATCCCCTGTGAACCTGCCTAACGCAGTGTGTTTTCCCCTGTGCCCACTGCTGGCTGCTGTGCAAAACCTTTTAAGCAAGCACTGTCTGATCCTGCCCATCTGCTGCTTTGCTGCCTAACACCCCACCTTGCACTCCCAGTGAGGAAGATTAATGTCCTCTCTCTTGGTGCTTTAAGCAGCATTACTGTGGGTTTTTTGAAGGATTTATACAGGCTAATCAGACTTGGGATATCCATCGTACATTCTTGGGGATTGTCTAGTGATTGTTGTGTGGAGACAATTATTTAAGCACTAAATGAGTAACTGCTGTGGTATGTTCCCTGGAAGGCTCTCAGAGTTGTTCATGTACAATGTGATCACACCAGTGCATGGATGTCCAAGTGTCTTGGCTACCTGGGTGACTGTGGGGAGAACAGTTTGATGCCTCTCAGAATGTGTTCTCAGCTGGGACTTGCATCTCCACAGGCTGGAAGCCACCTGGCCACCCAGTGATTTATCCAAGCCCTCTGATGTGTCTCCTGTTGAATTTCAGGCTTGAAGCTCTGATGAAACCCTGTATTGCTCTGCTGTGGAAAAGGTGATGGGTTAAGTGTTGAGGCTGGAGTTTTCCATTGTTTATTTTTCCTAAAGAAGGCTTGTAGCACCCTGACTGTGGGGAGGCCTGGGCACATGTGAGCTGTTTGTGTCGTTACTGGAGATCAGGTGTGCAAGGATGGGACTGGAGTCACGACTCATTGCTGGCCAAGAACTGGTGGGCAGAACCTCCCGGCAGGCTGAGCTCCTGCCCAGGCTGTGCTCAGTTGCCACTTGCTCCTCCCTCTGAACATAGTCAGTGAGCAGGAAAAGGGGGTTTTCATTATTGGGCTAAATTAGCAGCCCTGATTACTTTTACAGTTTCATCTCACTTCTGGGGATGAAGACTATCTCTTCTTGAACTGGCTTTCCCTTTCTTTCAAGCTGTAGCTCCTTATATTGTAACAGGACCTCCTCCTCCTCAAGCAGGTCAAAAGTACTGGCAAGAGCCAGCAAGAATGTGGGAATTTGCTTTACCCATCAGCCTTTCTAGCTCTGGCCACCTTTTAATTCTGGTCTCTTACCCACCTCGGTGTGAGCTGCCTGAACTAATGTTCATCTTCAGGCTTTGGAGCCCACCATCTCCAGGTCGCCCAAGGCTGGGGACAAGGTGAGGGGTGGGGTTTCAGTTACCTGTATACATGATCAGTGCAACTGGACAAAAAATAAACAAAACCCCCAATTGTTTCATTTCAACGTGTTGACCTCTGAATGCCACCCTTTCATTTTCATGACAAGCTCAAGCAAAGTAGAGGCATGCCATGGCTTTGTAGAAAGCTGCTCAGAGCTGAGCTCTGGAATCTCAACAGCAGGTGTCCAGCACGACTGGGGAAGGGAAGCAAAGTGAAAGTGGCTTTCCTGTCACTGGGGGAGACGTTACGGATAAAAGCTGAGCAAGAGGAAGCTGTCGAGGTGCCCAGCGGAGGTGAGAGGGTACAGCTGCACTAAGGCTGATGCTGTTAGGTCAGCTTTGAGCTTTATCCACCTGAGCTGAAAGACAGGAACAGCCTGTCCAGAATAACTCTGCCTGTGAGAGGCTCCAGTAGACTCCTCTCACCCTGAAGATGGTCTTTGTGCAACAGATCCAAAGGTCCCCAGAATCTCCCCACATCTTCAGATTCTACAACAGGGTTTTTTAAAGCACGTGCAGGGTTCTTTGTAGCACGGTTTCTACAACACTCTCTCTAGCCAAAAGAAGTTCTCCATGTAGGCAGCAAACACGTGAGAAGGGCAAGAATGCTTCCAAGTGATGACACCTTGTAGAGCAGGCAGTGAGGCGTTGGTGCTACATCAGCACAAACCTTGTTAGCCAATGGCAGCCTTTAAGTAGGTCACAACTCTTCTTCAAAACAGAAGACTAATGTTTCTTTTCTAGTCACTTGGAGGTAGATCATGGGATGGTGAACAGGAATGCCTGGCTTTTGGGTGAGCTTCTTCCATGAAGGAGCCAGTACAGGACTTTCACTGGCTATCCCAGCACTCGTTGCAGCACCAACCCTCAGTTGTTTTGCTGCAGCATCACATGGTATAAACTGAGAAAGCTGCTAGTTTTGTCAAGGCAGGCTGAAGTCACTGCTTTTGAACCAGTGTATGGAGACAAATCAGTTCTGAACATGTACTTTCTTCTGTACACAAGCCTCCAACATGAATCTACAGCACTGCTGCTTGTGGTTCTTCATGATCACAGCTGGAAATTCACCGTGGGATTCTTCCAGTGAAAAAACGCAAGTGCAGGATTTCAGCACTGAAGAACAGTGCTAAATGGAGCACTAACTGGAGTCTGAGGGATGTTTTGAAGCTGCTGAGGAGTCTGATTCGCCAGCTGGGTAAAACACCGGTGAGGCCTCACATGGAGCACTGACTGCAGTTTTGGGCTCCCTAGTACAAAAGAGGTGTGATTTAGCAAGTGCAGTGATGAGCCACAAAGGGGGTAAATGGACTGGAGCATCGTTCATGGGAGGAGGGGCCAAGACAGCTGGGGCTGCTCCAGGAGGTCTGCCCAGCGTGCTCAAGTACCTGCTGGGAGGCAGCGAGGATGGGGGGCCTGACTGCTCTGCACAGGAGGCAATGGGCACGAGGGAAAGCACACGGAATGCCAACTGAACACCACGATCCACGTGTTTCCTGAAAGGGGTCAGGCACTGGACTGGTGGCTCAGAGAGGCTGCAGAGTCTCCGTCTGGGGAGATGCTCAAACTCTTTACCAGATACAAGTCCTGGACTACCTGCTCTGGCTGCCCCTGCCTGAGCTGGGGTGTGGGACTCGATGATCTTGGGAGGTCACCACCAAACTAGGAGCCTGTGACATTTGCAATTCTGTGACTTCTCAGCCCACCCCCTAAATTTCTGCTGCACCAAACTCCAAAAGGGAAATCCTTTAACTGTGGTCTGAAATTCACAGAGTGACTTAAAACTTGAAGACCTTGCTCTCTGAGCTCATCCTCTTCAGTAAATCAGTTTAACCAAGCTTTGATTTGATGAGTTGATTTGTCTTAAAATGTGACTTTACGGGATGCTGTCAGTACCTAAATTGTTTTCAATCTACTACTGTTTATAGCAACTTATAGCAATTTATAGCAACTTGAGCACAGCTGCTCTTTCTCTTCAGAATTTATAGTAGTTTACATGTCATTTACTTCAGCAGTTCTCGTACTTTGCTGTGGTACAGTTTACTTCATTCTTAAAGCCTCCTTTGTCCTTTTGTAAACACTCTGAGTGTTTGTGAGCGTTTGCATAGTGCAAAGGGCAGTTGGCTCAGTAAAATAAGCCTCTAGGCTTCATAAGTAAGAGCACCGTGGTGTAAAGGACAGGATTCCAGATCAAAACCCTTTACGCTTTTGAAGGACAATGAATAGGCACGGCTTACAGAAGCATTTCTAGTAAAGTAATAAGCAGTGAAGCTAGGCTTGTGTGGAAGAGGTCATCAATTTGCTTAATTCAGGCTCCTGCCTGAAGAATAATGACGGTGTCACTTGCACAGGCATGTGATTTGTGAAAGAGGCTCATCTAGAGCGGGGAGTGAAACATCAGGCTAGCCCTGTATGGGTTAGCAAGTGCTGCTGCGCAGGACTCTTGCGGCAGAGCAGGCAGGCACAGCTCTGCAGGCAGCTGTGCTGCAAGGCCGACAAGCAGCTGTCCAATGGCTCATGAACAAGGTTAGCTGGGTGAACTTCAGTGACTGCAGGGTGGTCCTTAACGTGCCTCATGCAGGTAGGGGGGTATTGAAGAATGCCCAAGAAGCACAGAGCACACCTCCTCCTCTGATGTGCCAGGCACAAGAAGTGGAAACACTCCCTTTTTGTAGACAATTCCCTTCAAGATTCCCTTTAAAGATGTTTAAAGTACACAGGCTAAAATCTGCTTTCAGGCAGAAGTGACCAGTGCTAAATCTGGCAGGGCCATGGTTCTCTCCCTGCCAAGGTTCAGCTCACAGAGCCCTCGGTTCCCGCTTCATCCTCAAGGAGCTGTGCTGCATCTGTGAGGTCTCTGTGCAGCCCCACGGGTGCTCCCTTTCTGGTTCTGTTCAGCATCCCATCCTGGAAATTCAAAGCAGCAATTCGTGACAAAAGGACACTTTTTCCTGTACACACACATTGCCACAGGTGGGTCCTGGCCCTTGCCCTCACTCTCTTGCAAAAAAACACATCCACCAATGGCTTTATCGATAGTAAGCAAGACTGTGACACACTCTGTCAGTCTTTAGCAGAGTGTTCTCTCCTTATGCCATCCCATTTTAAGAGTTACTCACACACCCAAGAGCCAGGACATCAGTAAAAGGAACTCAGTGAGGCACTGCTGTTTCTTCACCTTTTATCACACTTA
Source organism: Oxyruncus cristatus (assembly GCA_013399855.1). Classification (NCBI taxonomy): domain Eukaryota; kingdom Metazoa; phylum Chordata; class Aves; order Passeriformes; family Cotingidae; genus Oxyruncus; species Oxyruncus cristatus. The sequence goes on along the minus strand of VXAY01003554.1, from coordinate 153,624 downwards.
CCTGTTTCTTGTCCACAACATTGAGGCCAATGGAGACAATGATGCAGGCAACAGTGTTTGCCAACATAAAGATCATCATCTGTTGCCAGCGCCACAGGGGAATCTTTAGTTCACTAGAAAGCCAAAACAGGAGAAAACCACCAGTCACTTAAGACACTTAAGGCACTGCTCTAGTTCCCTGCAGCATCAAGTTGCAAATCCCCCGATTTCCTGTTTACACTGCTCCACTAAAGCACTGATGATTTCTCTGCTTGGAAGAAAAAAAGACAAAGCATTCTCACCTGGACTTTGTTCCCAGAATGTGTCCAACAATCAGATTTGAAAGGCCAACTCCAACCATCTGCACAGAAGTTGCCAGCCCCATTGCTGTGCCTAAAGTCGCTTGGGGGACTACAAGGGGTATAGACGGCCACATACTAGCCTGGGGGAGCAAGGAGAACAGGAACTCAGAGCCTGATTTAAAGCTGTTAGACAGACATTGGTTCAAAAAGCAATTATTCCCATGAAATAAACATTTATACCTTCTCCTCAAAAAATGTGGTGCTTGTCCCTCCAGCCTATTGGCTGGTTCTAGACTGTTCCCCATCCTTTTCAAGCAGTTGGAGACAGTACAGACAACACACGTTATCTGAAACTGGAATAACCTGACTCCAGATTTCAGAAGGGGAGTCAGACCTGGTGGTCGAGCTGGTAAGACTCAAAGGAGATTCAGGTGTTACATTCAAGGTAAAAAATCACTAAGCACATCATAGCCAGGTTAATGCTTCACACTGTATTGAGCACTTCCCCACTCTGTGTTCTGCTCCACGTTGATTCTTTGGGGTTGTTTGTTACTAACCGAAGTCCTCAGGCTTGGGGAGCCTGTGTCTGCTAAACCTGTTCAGCAGGACACCAGGGCAGTAGTAATATGCCATCCAGGGGTAGGAGTGTAGCCACAAGACACACAGCTACCCAGTGGGGTTGGGAACTCACAGCAGCGAAGGAGTAAGTGATCCCCAGCCAGATGGTAGAGACCAGCGGAGGCACAAACGTGAAGGCCAGGAGAGCAAAGACGGGCAGAGTCAGCGTGGCACAGCCAACAGCAAAGACGCCTCTCAGTCCAACGTAGTCCTGGTGGCAGGAACAGACAGCAGGCCTCTTACAGGGGATCCTGCTTCCCAGGGGTCAGGGCCACGAGGGGCTGCGCAAAGTGGGCCAGCAGGAGGGGCAGCAACGTGGGATTTCGTGGCTGTTGGTAGTGTAGCAGACCAGCTGTTCCTAGTTTCTCTTGTGTACCTCTGAACTGAGCCTGAAATGTCACACTAGGTTCCAGTACTCATGTGAAACCCTTAACAAAGGGGAAGGGAAAACACAGCACTGACAATTACAGAAATAAGGAAAGGAAGCGTCTGACAAAACAGGGCCTGGGTTTCATGTAGATTGTCCTTCCTCAACTACTTGCAAAGCTTATCTCAATCCTTTCTGTTCCAGTCTCAGACTTCCCAAAATACACAGCTGTGTGCCATGGGTTGCTGCTACCATATACAACTACAGGACAGAGGGAAAAACAGGTTAATGTTACTTCTTGTAATTTAAATCAGATTGAAGTGCATCTTGCAGGTTGGCAAGGGTATAAAGGATTCCTTGTTCAGCCCCAAAAGGTGAAATTCTGTTTGAAGGGGCTGTAATGGGCATTTCAGAAAATTGGGAAGTTATCAGCAAGCACGTCAGGTCTTGGGTACTCACAATTAAAATGCCAGCTGCTGCGGAGAGGACGAGGGAGCTGTCGTACACTGCCCCAGCAATGTAAGCCGCTGCCTGCTGACTGTAACCAGGATATTTATCCTGGATAAACTTGCTAAAAATAAAATGAAGGGGGAAACACCCCCCACACACAATTAGTATTCTTGTTCTGGTTATTTTGACAGAAAGTAAGCCTGAGCAAACATATGGACAGGTAGGGTTTGAATGAGAGGACTTGTAAACAAGCTTGATTCTGTCTGGTAATTTGTAGTGCCAAGCCTTTGGTGGTTTATTTTCTTTTTAATTGGTGCACACCACAGAAGAGCTGGTAGCATAAACAGCCACTTCTGAGACACTTCTGCAAGTGCAGAGTGAAACTGCAGGTTAAAGTGCAGGTTAAAGTTTGTTCCCTTCCATCAGCACAGCTCAGGGCAGCAATGTGCCATCACCTGCCCACAACACACGGTGGAGTTTGACATTCTCTTTTAAGAGGCAGAAAGCCATATCAGTACAAGGGGGAGAACGCTGAAGGGCAGGACAACTGTTTAAAAATTGTCCAGCAGTAAAAATCAGCATTTAAATTGAACACCTGTATTTGAGAAGTACTAGGAAATGCCTCTTAGGAATTCCTTTAGGGAGACCTGGTTACAGCAAAAAACACCCATTGTCAAAGCCAGCCTTTCACCTTTGTTAGGAACATGCAGAAATTACATTAAACTTCCTCAAATTCTTTACAGAATTTTCAGTCATCCGGTTGTAATAAGAGCTTACAGAGAGGTTTATTTAGAGATCTTGTAGCTCCTTAAGTCTGCTTTGGCTGCTTGCATGGCTCCTTCCCCTCAGTCATCATGCTGATGACATTTCTTCCCTCCTGATTTCACAGTGGCTTCCTATACATCGCTAATGAAATACTACCAAAATAATTTTATTTTTTTTACTGTAGGCCGTTGCTAATATAAAAGTTCGTCCTGATGATGTGACAGAAGCCGCACCATCCACAAATGGGAACAAAGCAGCAAAATGACAAGTCTGTGGCAGAGCCCCAGGACAGAAGCAAGAGTCTCAGTTTAGCTGGGCAGGTCGCTGCTTTGTTTTAAGCATAGGAAGGCGTTAAAAGGAAGTCTGACGCCTTCACCGGGATACAAAGGCTTCCTCAGGTACAAACCCAAGCTGAGCAAGCCCAGCTGTGTTCCAGACACAGCAGACAGTGTGCAGCAGCTGCAGGGCAGAGCTGCCCCAGGCCTGTGGAGCTCACACTCCACCCAGCTCAGGAGACACCCACTTTGCCGGGCTATCACAAAGGTGAAACAACTATGGGCTATTTTCTGAATAAAGTATTTCCTCCCCTTCTCCCAAAACCTTCTGATCCTCCTTTGGCAGTGTTCCAAGTTATAAATATTCAATGAATCATTTCCCTCAAAGGTATTTTTGCTTTCTTTCAGAAGCCTCTCTCATCTTTGAAGGGAAAGAAAGGTCAAAGAACCCTCAAACCTTCAACTAGGTATTAAAGACATGTTTCTCCACGTTTCAAGAGTGGAAGGAAACTGTATTTCCCAGTCAGCCCAAAGCTGAGGCCTGGAAGGCTCTGCATGTTCACGTCAGTCAGTGGGTCTCAGCCACAGGACAGTACCTGGCATCGGCCATGAAGGGGAACACTCCGTTGTAGAAGAACATGATGGTGAGCACCAGGAGCCAGTAGCGAAGGGGAAGGCTCTGGATGTCCCGAACCCGCTGCAAAGACAAGATGTGCCCTCACTCACCAGGAATTAGCCCAGCTTCACACCAGCATCACTTCCTGCAAGCCACTGAAGGGCACGAGAGATTTAAGGAGTAACAGCAGGTAAAAGGGATCTGCAAGACAGCTCATGCACCTCTAAGTGAAATTTGGTATGTGCTGACTCTAACACATTCCTTCTTTAACACTATTCAGTAAAGAAAACAAAAAAGCTTTCTTATTTTTATAAAGGTTCTGACTGCAAGAGATTTTTGAGCAGGCTCTGTTAAGAGTCCACTGCAAATCCTTAAGTGAGACACAGCAGAAAGGGACAGGATAAACACGAGCCACAACACTGAGCTACAGAAACTAGTGAGAGTCCTATCATGAGAAGGAAGCCATCTAATAGATTAAAGTGCCATAAAAACTGCAGACGTTACAAGCCTGTAATGCTTGTTCCTAGACAGGAAAATGCAAGGAGGAAAAGAAGATAAGGGCTGGCAAGAGATAGTTCAGTAGTGTTAGTTGTTCGCTATCACCGATGCTGTGAGCCAGAAAGCTCAGAGGGAGGCTACCAGCTAATTTTGTGCACAAAATCCTCCTCTGAGCCACCTACAGTCAGGAAGTAACTGGCTCAGAAAGGCACTGCTGTCCCGAGTGCTCTCTGAAAGGCTCTAGGCAGGGGATCGACCCTTGGCTGGTGGCTCACAGATTTGATCTGCTCAGCGCTGCTCTGCAGGGTCGAACCGAGGGGTGGGAATGCCCTCTCCTGGCCGGGACCGGCTCCTGCTGCCGCAGCCTTCCCGGCACTCCAAAGGCAGTGCTCCTGCACCCCCGGGATTGCCAGAATGGAGATGGAAAAGGACCACATACCACTTTTTTGGATTCTTGGTGGATAATGCCGTCCAAGCCCAGCTGTTTCATGCCCACTTTATCCAGCACGCTGACTGTGAGGGCTGAAACAAGCCCCAGCACACAGAGCAGGCTCCCTGGAAAAACAAAAGGTATTAGAAATTCCTCAGCATGGATAGAGCTGAATGATAAACCCCACTGCATGTAAAATGCTGAATTCTCCATGACTCCTACTCCTGGCTTCTCTTAACACACAGAACAGGACCCTTCCCCTCACACCACCCTGTGCCAGGCCCTGAGCTCTGCCCACCGAGCTCCCATGGCTGCAGCACTGATGGTCCTGATGCTCCTGACCTGCAGCAGGCCTGTGCAACAAACCCAAGGCTAAAGCAGGGCAGACACTGGGAAACTTCCCTGGTCCCCAGAGCAGGGGAGGCATCCCAGGGCTGTAGTGGAAGCCAGGCTGTACCTCTCCATTGGTGTGACCTGCTGCAGTTACCACAGCAGTCTGACCTGTGAGCACAGGCAGCTCCAGAGTCCACTTACGCTGGATATGCCATAGCAAGTTTGGCAATGGGCATCTGCTGCAGACATCCTGCTCAGAAAGACTTCTGTACCTGTTTTGCTTTCCAAAGAGCCAAGTGGGCTGCAGAACTCACTGTGCTGTGCTTGCAAATGCTGCCTGAGCACTAAACGAAATGTCAGATGGGATGTGACAGCCCATGCCCACCACAGCTTTTTCTCTGAGAGCTGGAATCAGAGGAGAGCAATGGGTTTCAATTTCTGCATGAGATTTATCACACACATGAATCCTGTTTTCTGTGGATGATGGCCCATGCTGCTTTGTGGTTTGGGAAATAACACTTTCCTATAATCACTGAGGTTTTGTACACAAAAGAGGCCCTGAAGCAGGTCTCCCTTACATCACCATCCCAGCACACCAGAGTGCCACTTCACCCTTCTGGGGAACAAGTCATCTCTTCCCAAGAGACAGATCCCATCTCACTGCACCAAGAAGAGGACAGAAACTCAAATCTTCTAAAGATACAAGCCCTAGAACAGATTCACACTAAGAAATGTGTAGTTCAGGTTCTGCTTCTCACAGTAATTTAAACATGCAGTTTCAATTAGCCACGTGCAAGGCATTTTCTGCTGGGACAGTACAGAAACTGCTGCAGAACCAGCACATTCTGCTGGCCAAAGTACAGAATAACAAACACACTTGATTGCTCTTGCTTTCACTCTGAAGTTTCTATTCCATGGGAGTAAACCTACATTAAGTACTGATTACCTGTGACTGCAGATGCTTAAAATATGCCAAGAAAACAACACTGTCAGGCTGACACTAGAATATTAAGAGAGGGTTCTCTGGCATCAGTGCAGAAAACACCACTCATTGCACACAGAATGCAACAGGAAAAACTGGAAAATCATGTCTCTTGCTGCTAACCTCACTACCTTTTTCAGGTCTTTTAATAACTGGACAAAACAAGCTGGCCGGGGGTCTCAAGAACAACAGGCCAAAAGCACTAAAGAAACTCACCTCCCCAGAGAGTCCACTGCATTCCAAACTTTGCCTCAAACTGCTGGGTGAAGAAGAAGTTGAGGACACTCCCAAGACGGGAGAAGGACAGAGTCAGTCCAAAGGCCAGTGCCAGTTCCTTCCCCTTGAACCAGAAGGCTGTGATACGATTCTGCACAACTTGGAGAACAGAAAAATCCTCTCTTGAACAGACAGGCTTGGCCAAGAGCATGGCACAGAAGCAACAGCTCTCTCAAGCTGGAGAGCTCAGGCTGGGGGAGGAGACCTCCACTCATCCCAAGGGGGATGTGGTACTCATCCTCCAAGGGGAGGCAGACTGTGCCAGCCTCACAGTCCATTTTAAAATGGACTAAATCATGCTGGAACATGGGAGGTGAACTTATCCCTCACAAAAGGAAAGTAAAAATAACCCCAAAGGCAGAGAAATCACATGTCAGTCCTCACCCTTGAGGGAAGGACAAAGTTAGAGGGGAAGACTTTTAAACATTTTGGCACACATTAAATCCATGCAGCAGGAGCTGTGTTCTGCCAGCAACACAGGTCCCTTGTGGAGAGCAGGTGAAGTTCACTGGTAGGACAAGGGGCTAGGAAGCAAAATAAAAATGTACCATGACCCTTTGATGAGATGTAAATATGAAAATATGTAAATGTGAATGCCTTACTAGTAAGTGACCCATTCCCAGAGCCAAAGAGCAGTCTTCCTGTTAGCATCATCGGCAGGAGGTATGGTGAGCCCTTGAAGTGTGAGCCTAGAGCAAAGAGGGATGATCCCAGCACAGTGAGAAGAGAGAATACAAAGACACCAACTAGGGAGAAAGAAAAAAAATACACAAACCTCAATAGACATGCTGAGATCACAACAAAAGCATTCTGTGTCAAGAAGCAAAAGAAAAACCTCAAATCACACCACTAAACCTGTGGGCTTACATCAGCTTACTCTCAGTTTTCAATTTTGTAAGACTGGTTTCTTTATAAAATGACTTGGAAATCCCCAAACTAACGATGACGTTATCATGGTGGGAGGTTAGAGGGGCAGAGTAACTCAGACAGAGGACTCTGAAATCTGTAGAGTCCTTGTCCCTGTCCTGAGCTCCATTATATGCCCTAGAGGAAATTATCTCCTTCTCTGTGCCCCCCTCTCCTCTCTAAGATGTTTACCTCCAGGATACAGAGACAGCAGGACTGCATTTCCTGGCATTGCTGGGTCTGAGCTTATGGCACACACCAGAATGAATGCCAGAGCAGGGAACAGAACCATGCTTTATCAGTTTGTCCCATCAAAACCAGATAACACCAGTCCCTGTCATGTGTGTGTCAGAGAAAAGCGCGTTTACTGCCCTGCTGTGTCAATTCAGATAAGTCAGTGGTCAAAGGATGAAAACATCTCAGTTGCTTCATGGAGCTGCTCAGCTAACCATCACACCCCCACACCCTGCCCTCCATCCTTCTGGGATGTTACTGCACTGGGACCTTTGATCGTCCCTTTGCACTGAAAGGACAGCCTGAAATCCCACGTCAGAACAAGAATAAATTAATGGAACCTCGGAACTTACAGCGATTTCCCAGTTTATCAATCAGGAATCCAGCCAGAATAACCACTACTGCATTTCTAGGAGAAAACCAGAACACAAATGTGTTGCCTTGGTGCTTGGCAGCAACTACCAAGCCACCCCACCCCCAAAAGCAAGAGCAAAGAGACTCACGTCCAGGCGTAGATCGCGTAGAGCAGGTTGTACTGAGCTGGGGTCATTCCTAAGCCTTCCACACACTCCATTGTGCCATTGTGCCCAGTGCTGTTATGGTGGGTTCCATTGGGGCAGGTCAAGTTCTGTACAAGTCACAGAGCCTTTGTTAGGTGCAAACACAGACAAAAACCCACATGTGCCTTTAAAAAATTAAGTTCTTCCCATCTAGATTTCTCTTTATCCTGCTCAGCTCCCACTTCCACAAGCAGCCATTAGGGGATTTGTGCCTTCTACCAGAAAGCCAGCCCTTCTCAAATGGGAAATGGCTGGCCATTGGCACGGCACAGCACAGCTTCTGTTTCCCTTCCTGTGCAGTAGCAGCAGGGCCTCAGCACTTTTATACACATTTTCAACCACAAGAAAAGCCAGGAGCCTGCACCATCAGCTTTATCTGATCCCTCAGCTTCTTGGTTATAGTTCAGCTTCATCTGAGCCTTCATTCCATACTATAAAGTCTCAAGTAGCATGTAAATATGAAACTTAGTCTGTATTAACTCACAGCTCTACGGCACTTCCTGTAGAGTAAGAAACTGGTGGTCTTGGCATGATTTAAAAGCCTTAGTTTTGCTACTAAAAAGCAACATCTCCTCAACACTGTATGATCAGGAAAAACACCCCTAGGATCTTCCAGCTATTGAAAATTCACCTGCACTGGGAGATGAACACTGGCTCTTCACACCAGCAGGCACAAGCTTAGCACCTTGAATAAGCACAAGGGAAGTGTGATTTTTACCATGAGATTTTTATATTCACAACCCCTCAGATGTGCTGCAGCAGAAATTTCCGAGGCTGCAGAGAAACAGCTCTCTGGAACAAAGTGCTTCACTGCAAGCACTCATCTCAGCTGCTCCAACCACCACAGTACCACTGCTGAGGGAGGGGGAGGCTAAATTCACTAGAGTAAAAAATATGACAAGAATGTCAACAAACTCTGTACAATACTAACACAGAAAAATATGGCTTGGTTACAGAGTTACCCAGGTAACAAAACATGACACAGCCTTTCCTGTATTCCATAAATAAATAACTGACTCCTCCCTCACAAACCTACAGAAGTTGTGGCAGATCGAGGAGTAATTACTGACCTATGTTTTGAGGGGGTTTTTCTCACATTTGCAATGACAAGCTGCACCCAGTTTAGCCTGGAGTTCACTGTCTGAATGTTAGGGACTGACTGCATTTAAATTAAAAAAAAAGTTACATGCATGCTCTGGCTATTCCTGCCCTGGCTTCCGAGGCAGACAGAGAACAGGACAGTGACTGCCCCTACACACACTGACCTGCCAGCAGACGGCACAGGAGAGTCAAATTATCTCTCAGGAGACACAGAACCAATGCAATCAGGACAGGTAAATGAGTCCAGTAAGAATTTGTCAGGGGTTCAGAAATTCAGCTTTGGCACTCCGCCATCTCTGGAGAACTCCCAGCAATCAGCTGGGATGGCAGTGTGAACCCTGAACAACAGAAGTTTCTAGCATTTGAGAATATGAGTGGTCTTTAAAAGTCAGTCCTCCTGTGATGCCCCTGCACAGCTCCTGTCCCTGGGCCAGCAAATAATGACGTGATGTCTGCAGTGTCAGAAGGTTTGGACCTGGAGACTCAGAAAGACTTTCCTTCTCACTGGCAAAAAGTGAGTACTGAGAACTCGTGTATTTCTGAAAGGTTTCTAGGGGAACATAAGTGATGGTGATACGTCTGACTTCTTGAAAATTATGCTTAATATGTTTTAATCCCATTTTTTTTAACCTTACGATATGAAGAAATTTTTTTAAAAAAAAAAACCACTGCTTCACTGTAACTGGTGAAGAAAGCGGGACTGGAAAGAGTGATGTGTAATGTTCTGTTTGTGCAGCACAGAAGCAAAGCACAGGGCACAGCTCAGCCTGGATCAGCCTAACCCTCTGGTTTCTTCCAGTAAGTTTTAGTTCCATTTTGAATGGAAGCAAATTTTTAGATATTTTTCTCCCAATTTTTGTACAGGCTATGAATGAAATGAACGGGAAACAAACAGAAGGGGAAGAAATTGAAACTGTTAGCAAAGCCACTGGAAAGCATGTCAGGCTGCCAGACAGGCCTCCCGGAGCACTGTGTGAGTGTCACTGTGGTCACACTGCACAGTGAAGTTCTGCTGCAAATGAATCATCTCTAATGCCTTTTTTTTTTATTTTTAACTTTTATAGATTTCAGAAGTAGTTGTGTAATAAATTTAGATTTTAATGTAGCTGTAATATATCCCTTACCCTGTAGCATAATGTTTACACATACCAAACCCTACTACCCCATTTCATATCAATCCCTCTAAAATTCCAATTAGCGTGTTTAATCCTCTTTTCAAGGCAGAATTGTAGAAAAACACCTTAAGGCCTGGACCAGAAGAGATCACACAGACAAAGCAACCTTCAAGCCCAGAACTTTGGAGGAACTCCAAGGACCGCAAAGAAGATGAAGATGAGGAAGAAGGGGTCCCAAACGCCCCCAGACCAATTCCTGAAGGGGCGTGTCAGGAGGCAGAACAGGGCAGAAGCGGGGGTGGACAGATCTGGGATTGGACGGACCTTATTATAAAATCATAGAACCACTGTCTGAAGCAGGCATGTGGTATGTATTCTTCCAGGCCTACAGGCTCATTAAAGGAGTCTCTGCTCTCTTTATCTTATCTTATACACTAAACTGGCCTGGAGTCTTTTTCTCCATAGTCCTAGGCAACATCTCCAACACCGGTGTCTCCCACCCCCATGCAGGTACTGACGGTCAGTGCTGTGATCTCCTGTGTGCAAGGCGGTGTGAAGTCCCGACTGGACTTGGTTAGTGCAGAGAAGACGAGCCGACACCACGGAGGAAGGGCGGGTGCCACATTCCCAGTTGTCCCGGCAGCAGAGGGAGCTCGAACCCCCAGCGTGCAGTGACATCCCTTCACCCGCAGCACCTGGGAGGTGAGACCGCGGGGCGAAGACTCCTGTACCCACATGAAAAGGTCTGGAACCTCCAACGGCGGCCGAGGCCTGTGTGTTGCCGGCTGTGCCCCTGTCTGCACGGCCCGGACGGAGGCTCAGCGCCCCCCGGGACTCACCCCCTGGAGCTGCTGCTGCAGGACGCCGGGGATGTCGAAGCAGAAGTAGGAGCCGAAGGTGAGCAGGCAGTTGAAGAGCAGCACGGCGAACCTGTAAGAGGCTGCGGCAGAGCGGACCCTCCTCACCCGCCCGGCCCGGCCCGGCCCGGCCCGGCCC
>VXAY01003554.1:51377-131733 GCA_013399855.1 Oxyruncus cristatus | reverse complement strand
GGTCCCGGAGCAGCGGCCGCCGGTACCTTCTAGAAGCGGAGCGCGGGGGCGGGCGCGTCCCTTCCTTCGGGGGCTCCGCGGGGCTCTCCCCGCACCCCCCGGTCCCGCAGGCCCGGCCCGGCTCCTCCGCCCAACCGCGGGCCCGGGGCCGCTGCGGCGGAGCTGCCCCGTGTGACGGCGGGAGGGGAAAAAAACCCGAACCGAACCGAAATAGCTGCATACAGCCCCGCGTGTTTGAGGAATTAGGGATTCGCTTTGTGCAACGCCAGCGGCATCCGGAGGGGTCGGCGCGATTTGGGATGTAAAAAAATAGTTTTTCAAAATGGGTAATCTGTGCAGCCTCCTGGCTTTCTCAGTGTCAGCTGTAAGCTGTTCCGTTAGAACAAGGAATTGGCTTTAGAGTGTAACATCTTATTTTTGGAACTTCTTTTTACCAAAACTACACCTTGAGCCTTAATAAAATAGTCCCCAAGTCAGCACCTGACGTTTCCTGGAGCATGGATGTGCTCCCGTGAGAGCCGGGGCAGGGCTGCCCAGCTGCGGGGGTGGTGTGGAAGTGGCTCATGAGAGATCCAACCCCTGTGATGGAGAGGAAGGAGAATCCTCGGGTTACAGAGACTCGGATGTAGACAAAACAGGGGGGAGGTGACCTGCGCTCTGTCATCTTCCTGCATCTGCGCCTGTCCCTGCTAAAATCCGGAGCATCCTTTCAGCCTTAAAGGCTGGGAGCCATAGGGATTGCTGTTCCACCTCTTGGAGTGACAGTCTGTGAGCTGGAATAGAGATTGGTGGTGCGAAAAAGTCCATCCTCACCACATCATCCCCGTTTCACTACACAGCTCCTTAAAAAGAGGATTTTTTTCTGTCTTTTAGACTAAGAGCAGAAGATTTAAGATTCTGTAGTCTTCCTAGTTCTGATTTGATAAGGGGTAATTAATAAAATAAGTGGTAATTAATGAAGTAGTTATTGAACTGAAGAACAGCATAAAACACTTGTAAAGCATGCACAGGATTTACACAGACATGTTCTTGTTGTGTAATAATCACGTGCAGGAATCTTGGTAGCTCGATGGGGAGGACACTTCCGGTTTGTTACTGATCCTGAAAACGAGCCAGTCAGTGAGAAGTTTTAGTCCTGACTTCTAGTTATGTATTAATGAACTAATAAATAATCTTTTAAAATAAATAATTCTTTTAAATGCATGTAGGGGTTGAAAATTGATTCTGGGTACATGAGACTTACTGAATGTAGTGTAGAGACAGCATTTTGCAGCTTCTGAGAAAGAATAATTTTAAAAGTGCGCTATTTATGGGGGGAAAATTGGGTTTGGAACAATCCAGTTGGAATGATCTTGCCTTTTTGACCAGAGACAATTTCTGTTCTTGATTTAATAGATACAGGATGTGTTTTTCTGGAAGCAAATGTGGTGACAGCAGTTACATTCCCTGCAAGGAAACCTCGGAACTGTGGCAGAACACTGTTGGCTGCTGCTGATGATGATCATGATACTCTGTTATCCTTACACACAGCTCAGTGGGAGAAAAAAGTGTCTGCAAGGAGACTTGTTACCAAAAAGGAATAGATAATTTGCTTCTTATGAGAACAAATGAGTATTCTGCTGCTACAAAGTCCGCTTTGTAAGGTCATACGTGGAATATACATGGCTGCTGTTTTCCTCAGGATATAGCAGAGTATGTTATTTATCTGTAGCTGTTTCCCATGTGGTGCTTACTCTGCAGTAAATTACACATTATAGGGGTGTAAATCTGTGTGTGACAGGGAATTCTGCTCTCCACCATGTAATTGTACACAACCGAAAACCAGAAAACTGTTTTTCTTCCCAGAACGAGGATTGTTGCTCTGAAACAAAGCCCATATTGACCAGGGACTGTCTGTCCCACCTCTCCAGAATCATCAGCCTCCTGGGCTGTGCCTCAAGTCTTGGGTGAGATCTTCACTTCTAACTGGGAGGATCCTCCCCCGGGAACAGGATTTGACCTGTCTTGATTCCTCTCAGTGTATGAGTGCCAATTACAACAATTAAAGTGACACTGAGAGGTTGGAGATGAAAAACTACTCTGTTCTCTTGCAATATCTTGTCAAAGGACCCTTAGTTACAATTACTTTATATTAGTTTATTAGTTTCAAAGTAACTGGAACCACAAGTGGGCATTATTCTCTGGCATTAAAATGTGTGTTTAATTGGCTGGTTACCACTGTGCAGAGCCACCACACCTTGCTGTTTTTCATCTTTAGGCAGCAGTTGTGCACAGACTGTTACAGGTATAGTTTGTTGAATTAGGGTTGTTTCCAACAATCATAGAATCATAGAAACATGGAATGATTTGACTTGGAAAGGACCTTAAAGATCATCTAGTTCCAACCTCCCTGCCGTGGGGTAGGGAAACAACTTTCCACTACATGCCATAAAGGAAAGTTTGCCTTCTCAATACTCCTCTCTTTAGAGGACTCTATATATTGTCTTTTGAAACAGTCTTTGCCAAAAGCATATTACTGCTTTATTTTCTAAACACTTGGGCTGTAGAGCATTTTCCTCTTGGCCTAAAATAGGGCAGCAGAAGCACCTAAGCAAGTGGACTGAGAATAGAAGTTCCTTGGCATGAGGCAGTGCTGTCAGTCGCTGTGATTGCGGGGCTCAGTACACAACGTTGTCGTTTCCATGGCCTCCAAGCTACTGAAGATGTGGAATTGCACCAGATTTTCAGTGGTTTTGTTTTCTTCCATCTGTTTCATATCCTATGAACATAGGATACATATGTATGAATGTGGGATGATTACTGCTTGTGTGGTGTGCTGTGTGTGACCTCCCAAGATCATCGAGTCCCACACCCCAGCTCAGGCAGGGGCAGCCAGAGCAGGTAGTCCAGGACTTGTTTCTGGTAAAGAGTTTGAGCATCTCCCCAGACAGAGACTCTGCAGCCTCTCTGAGCCACCAGTCCCAGTGCCTGACTCCTTTCAGGAAACACGTGGATCGTGGTGTTCAGTTGGCATTCCGTGTGCTTTCCCTCGTGCCCATTGCCTCCTGTGCAGAGCAGTCAGGCCCCCCATCCTCGCTGCCTCCCAGCAGGTACTTGAGCACGCTGGGCAGACCTCCTGGAGCCCCTCTTGGCCCCTCCTCCAGTCCCGTTTATCCCCTTTGTGGCCCCGGTGTTTGGGATGGTTCACACTAACACAGGGCATTTACTTATTTATTTAGTTAGTTAGTTTTGCTGGCTAAGTATTTGGTTTAGCTTGATCTCTTAAGGAAATGAAGCTGTTGTGATTGCTGTCAGGAGCTGCCCCAAAGAACTTTGGAAACTGGTAGGTGCTTTTAGACATATTTGTGAAAAAATAGGGTTACTTACAGTTTTTGTGTTGTGGTGGTTGGTTTTTGTTGTTGTTGTTTTTGGGTTTTTGTTTTGGGGTTTTTTGTTGGGTTTGTTTTGGTTTGGTTTTAGTTTGGTGAGAACTGAAAGGCCAAGTGAGTGTCCTGCCTGGTGAAGGGACAGGCAGAGCTGGCAGCCTGTAGGTGATGGGTGGCAGCAGGACAGTTGGCATGTGAGTCTGGGTAGGCTGGGTCCAGCATGCACACGCTGTTGCTTCCTTGGGTCTGCTTGGGGCCATGTGAGAGTAGAGCTGGGGCAAGGAAAGGGCCAGGGGACACCTGCAGAAATCCCTAGGGCAAACAAGCCTTACTGGGTCCCCTCTTAATGGGACATTTTGGTTTATGCAAGCTGCTTTCCTAGTGTTATGAAGACGAGCACCACTGTGTGCCCTAAATGCATATTTCTGTAGAGGTTGTTCCTCATGTTGGGCACCGATGCCAAGGTGAGCGTGCACGTGTGAATTCACGGAAAGGCTTTCACAGAGGTGGAGGGGGTACGTTAGTGTGACTTCTTGGAGTCAGGAAAGCCAGGTGGGCCTCTGCCAGGTGGGAGGTGCCTTCAGACCTCTTGTTGCATGAAAACTGCTTCTAGAGAAATTTACATCCCAAGTGGAATGGTGGTGGCTGTCGTAAGGAACGCAAAGTGCATTAGTAGTAAAGTAAGATCTTAGTCTTACTCTTTGATTTCTGACATCAGTTCATGTTCATTAGAATGTTTAAAATGGTGCTCACTGAAGATACATCCAGGCATGGTGTAGAGGTGCTGGTCAGGAGGTCTGGCCACTCCAGAAAGGCTTTTGTAGCTCTTGTTCTGCACTGTGGCAGTCCAGCACCTGGGAGCAACCTCCACTGGAATGTGTTTGGGAAAACCTCTGTCTCAGTAGCCATGGCTGTTGTTCCCATACCCTGACTCTCCTGCTGATTGAGGGAGGTCATTCGCTCTAACCCGTTACTCAAGCAGGGTCTCCCAGAGCAGTGTTTGAGTACATCCAAGGTGGTGGGAGACTCCCAATACCTCCCTGGGCAACCTGTGCCAGTGCTCGTAGGGAAAAACGGTTTTCTGATGTTGAAAGGGAACC
Organism: Oxyruncus cristatus; assembly: GCA_013399855.1. Taxonomy (NCBI): domain Eukaryota; kingdom Metazoa; phylum Chordata; class Aves; order Passeriformes; family Cotingidae; genus Oxyruncus; species Oxyruncus cristatus. The sequence continues at coordinate 127,268 of VXAY01003554.1, read as the reverse complement.
TCCTGTGTTCCAGTTTGTGCCCCTTGCTTCTTGTCCTGTCACTGGGCACCACTGGAAAGGGCCTGGCTCCATCCTCTCTCTGCATCTTCCCTTATCCTGCCCTTTTCTTATCCTTGTGGCCCTTCCCTGGGCTCTCGCCAGTCTGTCCCTGTCTCCCTTGTACTGGGGAGCCCAGCGCTGGACGCAGCACTGTGGGGTATCCTCGCCAGTGCTGAATAGAGGGGAAGGATCTCCCCTTGGCCTGCTGGCAAAATAGCCTAGGACGCCATTTGCCTCAGGGGCACGGCACTGGCTCATGTTCAACCTGGTGTCCACCATCAGCCCCACTTTTCTGCCAAGCCGGGTGACCCCAGCGTGTGCCTGTGCTCCCCAGGTGTGGGCTGTGACCTGTGAAAGCCCTTTGCTGGCACTGCCACTGTAGCACTCTTGTTTGAGAGATACCTGGGTATCATCCTTTCCCACTTCCAAAAAAGGCAGCGTCCCCATCTCCTTGTGGCATGTAGCCGTGGCCATCACTCCTTACAGCTTGCTGTTTGCATTGTTATTGACATGATAAGCACGTTCACTTACCAGTAATTTATTTTTATGTAATTATAAGGCTCCAGTGTTTTGTTTGAAGATCAGTGGCAGCCTTTTGGAAAGAGGTGGTTCTTTGTGAGAGGCACTGCGGCTTCCACAGGTACCTGAAGAGCTGTCCAACTGGGTGGCAATATGGTAAGCTCACTGGCTCCTGTCTGCATTTCAAACAGCACAGAGGCATGTGAAAATTCTGCCCTTTGTTAAGGGATGCCTTGAATATTGTCCCTTCTGGTACCCTAATTTCCTTTAGGGAGATGGGGAGGAAGGATGACAAAAGTGATGCTGTGGCCTCCAACCCCTGGTGTTCTCCACTGTAAGTGCTTTTTCCTCTCCTGCCTTGTATCTGCTTTCTCTGTGGAATGACTTGAAGCCTGGGAAGGCACTTTGTTTCCCCACCATGAAACCTGACCTTACAAATAGCTGATTAATGGGAGTCTCTGCAGGCTGATGGTGACCTCATAGATCCCAGGAAGAAGGCTTTGGGGAATAGCAGAGACCAGATAAAGAAAGGATTTGCTTTCACCTGGATCCTTTGCACAATAGGCTGGTGAAATGATGTGCAAGAATGAAATGCAGGCTCACTGGGTACCAGATCTGTCTCCATATCCTTTAGATCCTCTTGGTCCATTCCTGGAGCCTGCAGGCACTGCCAGATTTCACCCATGAGCAGCAGAGTCTGTGTGGTTATTAGGGGCTTATTGCAATTTACCTTGAGTCCTCTTCTGCAATTGTCTTAATTTACAAAAGCTGTTGGTCCTGGAGAAACCAGTTTCTTCATTTTCATCAGAAATACTGTGATACTTGTAATGATTTTTTTCTGCTGAGCATGCAAATGTTGACTTACATATTTATGATCCTTTCCTCCTTGCCTTTTTCCAAAATACATCCATTTAGTTGTTCAGAAGTAGAAAGGAACACAAGTGTAAGCATCTGTAGTGATCCCACCATATCTTCTGGGTGAGACATATCTTATGTTATGGGGACGTCAACCATGATGTCTCAGTTTTCCCTTATGCCTTTTGTCAATGATTTCACTTGAACGTGATTCAGAATTGATCACAATAGGTTATAATTAAAACTCAGCAACTGAAGATAATAAAATAAATTCCATATATTTAAAATTAACAAACAGGAAAAGATGTTTCTGGAGATTCCCGTGTTTCAAATTTGTATATATTTGAGTAGGCAGGGTTAATTATTTTAGATATGGATTCTAATGTTCTCTTTTCCCTCTGAACTGGTAAAATAAACTCCCTAGCCATCCTTACAGCCTCCTCATGATGTCTTCAAGCTGAATTATCTGTCCCCAGGCTGAATTGTTTCCCCTTTTGTAAACATAACTAATGTCATCAGATAACTTCTACAGTAGAAGTTGCTTAATAAAGAGAAAAACTTTGTGTTTCAAGCACTGCTTATGTCATACAAATAAATACGTATTAGGCAGGTTTGTGCCAGGTTATGGGCAAGGGATAAATCCGAGACCAGTGGGTTCTTGCTCCCTAAGTTGCAGTTTGCCACGGCTATGCCCCAAAGGAATGAGACACAGACGCAGTGTGCACTTCGAGGGTCAAAACTGATCTGGCTTTATTACAAACATGGTGGGTTTATATATGGGGCGGGAAAGGAAAGGTTCTGGAAAGGGGATACCTGGATTGGTGATTGGTAGGGTAACATGATTGACAGGGAAAGGGGATATGGACGAGGGCGTTACCCACAGTTAGGTAAGCCCTTGTTACAATGCAGTTAGTCTTTCAGGAGGGAGACTCAGGCATTTATGTCTGTACTGATTTCTTCTTTCCATGCTCTGAAGTCCTTTTCAGTCCTCAGCCTATCTCCAACAGGTTTGTGTAAATTTTACTGTATAAATGTAACTTTCTATCCCATGGTGTGCTTGATTTGTGGAAGCCTCCACCTTGCACCCTGTGCAGAATAAACAGTGTCTGCTCTATGAATTAGGCACTGTGTCTGTGTTTAGAATGCTTCTAAAATCAGGCTTTGGCCTATGATCAGCACATCCCCCGTGTGAAGGATTGGCGATCTTGGGAATTCTGAGCATGCCTTTCCTTACAAAACCTGTAGCAATAAAACTAAATAGGATTGTAAGCTAAAGATTTACCATCCTATCTTGTGGCTCCTGATGCAGGACTAGGATCGATGTTAATGCAGATAACAGTGATGGAGATAATTCCTTCCTTCCTTTGAAGGTGGACTGGGGGCATTTGATGGGGAATAATTCAGTGGTGCCTTTTCTCTGCTCAGCTGCCTCTGCCAGCAGCAGGAGGGTTGGCTGCCATTCTGGATCGGGTCCTGTCCCACCCCTGACCATGCGACACCAGGGCAGGGACCATCTGCAGAGGTTCCAGAGCAGCCGCCGCTCTCTTCCCTTTCCACGGATGATTCCAGTGTTGTGGCAGCCTGCCTGTTTCTCTTGGCCTCCTCCTTTGGGCATGGCTCCCTCACGAGTAGGTTGATGCAGCATGTAGTTGGCTGTGGCAGCATGGATGGAATGGGGCTGGCAGCAGTGATGCATCCTGAAGGATGCAGAATGTGCTGGTCTGTTCCCAGACCTTGGCTCCTGTGGGATCAGCCAGTGCTGGCTTGGAGCTCCAGGAATGAGATGTGTCCCACTGCCAGTGAGAAGCCAGGCTGGTCTGATGGAGGATACCCAGTGCAGACTGAGAGCTCAGGTACAAACTGTGATGCTTTGGGGTTAGGCAGAGGTAGCCATGCTCTCAGACAGGCAGAAGCAGCTTGTCCTTCCCTCGTCTTTTTTGATCTTCTCCCCATCACAAGTTTGTGTGCAGAATACGTTTATTTGGTGAAAACTATACATTTTGTTATCATATTAGAGATGATGTTATAGGACCAACAGCTGTTGGAAAGACACTTGCTAAAAACACGTGATTAGTTATTCTAATTTTTTCTAATTAATGGTATGAATTCTGCACTGATGAGATGAAATTTTTTAGAGACTCTTTTGTTTACAAGTTATTAAATCTTATTAATTTAAAGGAGCTAACAGAGGAAATTTGTGATTCTGTTTTGCAGTGGAGACTGACCGTATGATACACAAATCACTTCTCTATGAGGAATCAGGCTTTCCACATGTAATACCCTTCAGTCCTTACCATCTGGCAACCTTACTTTATTCTCACTAATCTTGGAGGGAAAAAAATCTAAATCCAAACACAGATCCTTCATACAAATCCTGTTTATGTCACTTAAGCTTATGCCACTTATTAATATTCATAAATATCAATGTGTTACTAAAAATTGCCTTTAAAGTAAATTAGCGAGCGAGCACTATGAGCTGTTACTTTCTTATTATTGCTTTTAACAAGCAATTCAGGATAATATTCTGAATGTGAGTTCACGATGATGATGAGGGGTGATGGCCGGGTTTCCCCTCAACCGGGTTACCTGCAGGAGTCAAGTTATGATCCCGAGATGGGCTTTGGTGAGAAGTTGGGTTTTTTCTTTGTGCAGTGAAGCAGCTGCTGCATTGTTCCTTTCTGTCCGTGGCTCTGCAGGTGTATTTGTCAGTGATACTGTTGGGTTGTGCCAGATATATGAAGGAGAAGTTACCACTGGGGTTCAGGAAACAGAGTTGTAAGAGGAAAGCCAAGGAGGTCTGGGAAGATTAGGCCTTACAGCCATTGCAGATGAATTTAAATCATAGAATTACAGAATGATTTGGGTTGGAAGGGACCTTAAAGCTTGTCTCATTCAACCCCCTTCCATGGGCAGGGACACCTTCCACTAGCCCAGGTTGCTTCAAGCCCCGTCCAACCTGGCCTTGGACACTTCCAGGGATGGGGCAGCCACAGCTTCTCTGGGCAACCTGTGCCAGGGCCTCCCCACCCTCACAGTCGAGAATTTCTTTGTAATATCTAAACTAAATTTGCCCTCCTTCAGCTTAAAGCCATTCCTCCTTGTCGCATCAAGGCTGGAAAGGGACTGTGATGACTGAAGTTTATTTTTTGTGATGACTGAAGTTTCAAGAAAAATGCCCAGACAGTCTTCACCTTTCTGAGAGTGATGCAACCTTCCATCTGGTAGAGGCACGTTGGCACCTCTGTTCTTTCTCTTGCCCGCTGAGGAGGATGAAGATGGCCCACAGCTCCATCACTGCTGGTTGTCACAGAGGAGGAGGCATGGGGTGTCCCAGCTGAGGGGAACTGCTCTGTTCCTGTTCTTATCTCCTGTACAGTCCTGGAGCTCCCATGGGGAGTGCTGGCCAGCCTGTGGCTGTTCTGCATTGGCTTCAGGTGGTGAGGTGGTGTCTGAGCAGCCAACTGGATCACTCTCCTGCCTTTCTCAGGGGGAACCTGCTTGGCATTTTCAGGAGACCGTGCTGTGGTACTTGAGCACTTCCCGTTACCACTGTGTGTGTGAGCCTTGTAGGCTCAGCCTGTGCCACGCTGTGCCTGTCACACATGCTCAGCTTGTGTCACATATTGGCTGTGTCCTGCCTTCTCTTGCTGCTGTGCAAGGACAGGCAGGTGTGTGCAGGCCTGACGATACATCCGTCTGCTGCTCCATCAGCAGGGCTGTCAGCTCTAGTCCAACCTTTCAGAGACAGAGCATCACTGTGAAATTGCACATGGATCTCAGGGAGCCTGGCAGCTCATCTGTGTGTCACCACACACTTGGGCCATGACACACGTGGTGGGGCTTTGTATTTTGTGGTAGAACATCCCTTCTCTTCAAGGAGGTGGTCAGCTTTCCGAAGGGATGCATCGGGTCTGCAGTTCACCTCACAAGGCTGTTGGGTGGCAAGGTGTCTGGAGTGATCTCCGTGAAGCTGTGTCTTGCCTACCAGGACAGATGGCTTTAGTTCAGGACTCAGTGGGAGTCACTGGACCTTTTGGTCCTGACCTGGATTGTGACATGGTCTCCACTGGTCATGGACAGCTGCTGGTGTCTACCTTCTCTCCCTAGCTTGAAGGGACCTGCTCAAAGCAGAATGTGGTGCTCAACTGGGTCTGACAAAAACAGTTTCAGGCTCTTATTTGTCTTTCCTATTCTACCTCGGCCTTGACCATCCCACCCTCAGCCACTCCACTTGGTGGCATGAACACAAGTTGCTACTCAGTGCCAGAGCAAACCTGCTTGTCCCCCTCAAGAGGGGAAGCATCAGAAGAGGACTGCCTGCCTTTCCACCTGCAGGGTTTTGTGGAAAGGTTTTTCTGTGGAACACATGCCAGATTTCTCCCAAAAGATAATTGTACATAGTAATTGTAAATCCTGATTTAAAACAGGAAAGTTTACTGATCTGTTAATGGTTGGATATTTTCAAAGTGTATGGCCCAGAGGCTTTTTGCTCTGTTTGGGTTTGGGATTCTGTGCTAGAAAAAAGACTGAAAGAGCTCATTGGCAATGCGTTTAGGAACAGCATGTATGGGAGGAGTGTACAATGTGATGTACCACACATTTAGAATAACTTGGTTATGGACAAGTACCTTCCCTTCCCCATGATGGGAAGAGGTTTCATTTCAGGATGTTTTACCTCTTTCTTTCATCAATCAATGATAGCTTTGGAAAAGAACGCAAATATATGTTTTGGCTGAGCTAAACCAGAAATCTCTATTTACTAGCAAAACCAGAGAATTTTACTTTGGAGGAGCTTCCCAGAACAGTGTTTCAGCAGCTCCAGGAGCGTCACAGAATCATTTGGGTTGGAAAAGATCTTTAAGTCCAACCTTTGATCTATCACCACCTTGTCACTTAGACCATTGCACTAAGTGCCTTGTCCAGTCATTTGTTGAACATCTCCATGGGCTACCACACTGCTCCTGGACAGGAGCTGGGGTTGTCTGTCAGGTGATGGTTGTTGGCCTTGTTCCTTCCTCAGTAACTGTGGCTTCAGTGGGGAGCTGTTCCCCCGTTCTGGGGCCCTGCCCTCCCACCAGCCTGCTCTGTTTCTGCTGAAGTCTCCATGGCTGCTCTGCCGCTCACTTGCATGTGGTGGTTGGCAGATCTGCTCGCTTTATGACAAACTTTTAAATCTGTAAAAAAATTACCTAAACACCTCTCAGGATAGTTTTGTAGTTGAACACAATTTTTCATCGCAGCCACCTTTTGTAGCAGCATTAAGTGCAACTGCAGCATCTTTGTGAATTCCACGTGTTTGAATCACTGCCCATATTTACTGGCCCCACCTTTGTGCCCCCACCCTGGTTGGTTCCCTTGCTATCCCTTCAGCTGGGTGGCTTTTGTGGTGGGTAGTCTGAGTTCAGTCAAAATCACCACATACTTTGCACCATAGTGCCAGATACAAAAATATGTACAAATATATTTTAGCCCTCACAGATGAAGACAGTTTACACTACCAGCTTGTGTGGTTTTGATTTTTTTCCCTTTTACAATGTTTCTTCCATTAATATTTGTTTCACTGTCTGTTGTAATCCATGCTCTGTCTCTGCTGAACATTTAAAACCAGTGCATCGGTGTCTTATCTCCCAGAATCGAGGCTTGTGCAAAGTATGCAGGAGGCAGAAAACTTCAGTAGTGACTTCAATAATGCAATGTCATTTGTGAAAAAATATAGAAAATATTTAGGAAGAAATTAAGAACAGGGAGGGCAAAATTTGGACAGTGATTGTTGAATGCTCCACACTTCTTGCATTTGGAGTGTGATTTGAGGCAAAATTAGCATCTATGCTCTTGAAATAAGGAAACTTACCCTAAACTAGTACTGACCAGGTAATTTTACTGGAAACGTCTCTGTCCAAGTGCCCAGCTTCCATAGTACAGCCTGCTGTGGAAGCAGTGTGTGAAGCAGGAGGTCATGCATGTCACGACGTGATGGGTGTCCAGCATCCACTCAGCCTAACACTGAATGATATAAACTATGTTTTTACACAGACATTAAGGTAATACTAGTATTAAAAATGTAGGTAGCCGGAGTAGGTATAGCTACACCACTGGGCACTGTCTTGGTTTGAGTTACTCCAGACTTGAGCCCTGTGGACTTCTTGCTGCATGGTAATTTTTGCACCAAATCTGGAGCTGGTTTGCCTCCAGCATTCTCAAGAACACCCACTCTTCCTAAAAAACTCAGGGCAGTAGCACTGGAAGGGACTTCCTGAGTCAGCATGTCCAGTCCCTGGGTATTGCAGGCATTTGAGTTACATAATGTGTTTCATAAATGTATCAAGCTTTGGCTTAAAACCATTAGTTAAATCTCCTGCCTCTACTTCTTCCTTCCTCTAAATTGCAGTGGGGTTGTTTGTTGGGTTTTAATTCATGGCCTGGTTTCCCTGGCTGGTTCTTGTGCCAGCATTGTCCTTTACTATTAGTGAGTTTTTGCCCTATCAAATATTTATTTCTTTGTTGTGTTAATGGGAGCTGGTCCTGTTCTGTCTGGTCTCTGCTTGCTGTGTGCTGGAGCCAAGCTCTGTTCCCTTGCCACAGAAGGCAGGTTTCCATGTGTCCTGCTAGTATGGAGGTTCCCATGTGACCACCTGTCCAGCCTAGTCTTGTTTTACAGATTCCCTCATCCCCTTTTCCTTGAGTGACCCTTAGCCATGTCTGGTGCTTGGGCTGATCCTCTCTGAGAGGCAGGAGGAGTAACAGGTGATTTTCCAGGGACATCTCACCTATGTCTGAGCTATGAATGCTCTCCGTGAGTGTCTCGGTGTCTCATGGCCTTTTTTGGGTTCAAAGTGCGAGTAATGAGGTTTATGGGAGGGCTCTCACCTTCCCTAGCACAGTCCGGCGCTGTCAGTCTGACATGGAGTGGCGGAGGCGGCAGTGTGTCTGTCTCCTCTCTACCCTCCTCAGCTGCAGTTGCCCCTGGCCCAGAGCACGTCACTTTGGGTCTGATTAACTGATGGTTCTGTCATCAGCTGCTTCTTCTCCACCCTCCTCCTCACAGCAGAACTGGCTGTTCCCATGTGCATGCCCATGCCTATAGGAGGCGAGAGCTGTACCACCGCCTTAGTAGTAGACCGTGGCAAGATCCACTCCGCGTGAAAATCACACAAAGGTGAAGACAAAATGGACAAAATGGACATTTATTGAAGGGGAAGGCTAGCTTCTATCTGGTAGGGCATGGAATGAGTGGAATTTGGGAGGATTCAAGGGAGGTACATGCAGGGAAGTGTCTATAATTGGGTAAATTGGGACAAAACCTATCCTATGAGGGAAAGGGAAAATACAAAATGAGGAAAAGCTATAAATTTTAACTACAAAGAGCAAATAAACAAAAGGATTACATTCAGCGAATAGAGAAGAAGCTAACACTGATTTAAACTACAGATTACATATAAAGTAAGATTTTCTTCTAACAACATTGTTAATATATGGAATAAACATAATACTATTGTAATATGAAAAGTAGTCTCTGAGGTAAGAAGTTATTTGCTGTCCACTAGTTCAACTGCATTTCAAAGCTGTCTTTTTCTTCGGTTCTGCTTTTCTTCAGAGGTTTTTCTCCACCATGAATAAGCATCTTGTGGGCAACTTCCAACACATGCCCTCGAGTGCTGTTCAGCCCAGCATTGCTCTGGTCTCCAGCATCATCCAGCTTTTCCCTATGATAGTTTGTTCTCTTTAGTGGCACCTCCCAGTCTAGTGTCATCTGCAGGACTTCACAGTCACACCTCCTTTCCATGGTGGAAATAGGGTGAAGGCTGTTCTCAAGGCCAACTGCTCCACTGGCCGCCCCCTGCCTTCTTTGTGCACCCCTTTCCTTCCCTGCATTTGCTGTCCCAGTTAACCTTGTCATTAGTCCCACTGGGAGATGGCAGCTTCTGGATGGGCAAACACAGTCTGGGGCAGAGCTGGAGCAGAGTCCAAGGTACGAAAGGGTCCCTCTGTCTCTCCTGGTTGGGCTGGAGGAGCAGGCCAACTTCATGGAGAGCATTATAAGAGGGAAGTGATCCTTCTTTGGAAAAGGCTCAGATCCTTTGGAACAGGAATGTGGGAGATTGTAATCTTTGCATACATAGACAAAAAAGACATTTTGTTCACAGAAGAAATGGAAAGTCCCATCTATGACTATTGAGTGTTTAGCAAATAAAAGGTGTCATTGTATCCCCAAGCTTTTCAGATATAAAGGAAATGTTACTTCACTAGATGGTTGTATGCTTCCGTAGAGATTGGAATGTTCTTTCAGGAGTGCATTTATCTTTGACGATAGCAAGGATTCTAACACAGGGCATAGCTCAGAGCGTCTTTCTATCATGAAGCTGTGTACTGTGAGTCCTTCTGGGCTAACGAATTCCAAAAACTTAGTTAAAGATACAGTTAAAATGACATTATAATGTGTTCACTTCTACAATGTTTTGCCCATTCTGCTAATAAATGGCCTTGTTCACTGTCAGCTTTATTTGAGGGCAGAGACCTCAGCCAAGGAAGGCTGGTAGTTATTTTCCCATATGAAATGCTTGTTTATGTGTGATTCATGTGATTCAAGGTTAGGTATCTTAAGTATTCAATATAAAGTGATTATTATAATAATGCATTTCTAATATAAAATTCCTGCTGGTCCCAAGGCTGATGTGTAATATATGCTGTACTGGGAATATAGTTTGAACATCAGGCCAAGCTCTGCAGTGAAAACATCAGTGTTTTTGTATCACAGCTGCAACAGCTGTGATGGCATAATGGCCAAATACACCCAGAATGAGGAAGCCCCAGAGAACAGAACCAGAGACATTAGAGAACACAAACACAGCAGAGCAAGGGACATTGGAGAGCACAGCTGGAATTTGCTGAGATTTATGATAAGTGCAGGATAAGGTTTTGAACAAATACTAAATTTGAGTTGGTAAATCAATTACCTGTGAGTTTTAATAAGTGTGGTCTAGTGGGGTTTGAAATTGTTGGTTCTTCATGCAGTGACCTTCTATTCAGCTTGTGGCCTCTTTGCCGGTGCAGTGTGGGAGGGTGAGGGTTTGGCCTTTTGAGCTGTGTCCTGTAACACTAATACTTGAGACAGCATCTCCTGTTTGCTGTAACTGAGATCCTTTGGAGATGGGGAATACACGGTTTCTTACCAGAATTTACACTTAGTGGTGGTGTGTTTTCTTGTGGCAGCGGGATCGGGGGTTCGCTCTACAGGTGCCATGGCTATGATCTCCTGGAGCAGGGTCTGCTGAAGGCCAGGGCCTTCCAGGAGAAGGGTTGGCATTGCATGGGTCTGTAACCTCGAGGCACTGAGGAGCAGGATGAGTTAATCAGGTGAAATGCAGGGACCCCCTTTTTACCTGCATGTGACAGTGCTCTCAGGGAGCCAGAACGTTTCTAAAATTCATGTCCTGTTAGATACAGCAGGATAGAAGTGCCCTGCGCAATGTTTTTATTACTGGGGGGGCCTGATGGCCATGTTTTCCGATTTGTGTGAGGGTCCATTTCAGCTGTTGAGACCAGCGAGGGAGAGCAGCTTTAAATATTTGTAAAGTACGTGTTTTCCCAAGGGACACACTAAATACGTATGTTCTGCCTCTCTTCTTGATAGAAACTGGGAATGTTTTCATGCAATGAAGTCAAAGTAAGATTGGTGTAAGGTAAACAACTCAATTTCTTAATCTTCTACTTCAGCTTTCCTAAATAAATGACTTTATATAAATGCCTATAAGGATAAAAAGCTGAACATAGGATCACATAATAGTTTGGGTTGGAGGGGACCTTAAAGCTCATATATCTTTCTAACACCCCTGCCGTGGGCAGGGACACCTTCCACTAGCCCAGGTTGCTCCAAGCCCTGTCTGACTTGACCTTGGACACTACCAGGGATGGGACAGCCACAGCTTCTCTGGGCAACCTCTACCAGGGCCTCATCACCCTTGCAGCCAACAATTCCTTCCTGATATCCATCAAAAACTGCCTTCTGGCTGTGGGAAGTCATTCCCTGTGTCCCTCCATGCCTTGTCCCCAGTCCCTCTCCAGCTCTCCTGGAGCCCCTTTAGGCCCTGGAAGGGGCTCTCAGGGCTCCCTGGAGCCTTCTCTTCTCCACACTGAACACTCCCAGCTCTCCCAGCCTGGCTCCAGAGCAGAGGGGCTCCAGCCCTGGAGCATCTCCCTGGCCTCCTCTGGACTCTCTCCAGCAGCTCCATGTCCTTGTGCTGAGGACCCCAGGGCTGGAGGCAGCTCTGTAGGTGGGGTCTCACCTGTGGGGGCAAAGGCGAGGGACAGAATTCACTCCCTCTCCCTGCCTCCTGTGCTGAGAGGAGGAAACCAGAGCTCAGCTTTCACCCACAGCCCTGCAGAGGCCGAGGGTCGGGCCCGAGCTGAACGCGCGGCGCTCCCTTTGCCGTGCCCCTGCTGCACACACTGCCAGCCACCACAGATTAAGGCCATGTAAGGGGATTTCTGCGTCTCTGTGTCTCTGCTTGATTCCTCACTGATGTGATGTGATGATTTCTGATGATATGGTACTATTTTTAGCTGTTTTCTTCCTCCGCAAGAGGCAGGAAAGCAGAAAGCCGAGCAATCTGTACGACTGCTCTTCAGAGGAATAGTCCTTCTTTAGCCTTAAGATGATTTTGTGCTAGATATTTTCCCTGTAAAATGTGGCGTATGAGCCATTGTTGTTTGCCATAATCCTGGGTTATTACAGACCAGTGATCCTGCTTGAAATCTAGGGATAGAGCCTGGCAGAAAAAAGTGCATGTGACTTATTTTTATATATAACTGTTTAACACTCTAGTTCTCTGAGATGACTGAGGTGATTAGCTGTTTCATTGTTCATATTCAGAAATTATTCTTTGAAATTAAGTGTAGAGGCTCTGGAAAAAAAAAAAAAAAAGAGAAAAAATAGTGAAAGTATTAATGCTGTGGTCAGCCTTGAGAACGGCGAGTAGGGACTGTTTCTGCTACCAGTGCACCCACTGAAAGAAAGAAAAAAGTACTTCTTCTTAACCACCAGTGAAATTCTCTGGTTCATTTTATTTCTGTTTTCTAAATGTCTTTACTGCATCTCTATCCAGCTGGAGCTGGGAGCTGTGAACCCCTGAACTGAGGGTCTGAGGTGAGCTCCATGCAGTGAAATCATCAGGAAAACCAGTTGCAGTACCTGGCCCTGGGAATGAGAAACCACTGAAATCAAGGGCAGCTGCAGCAGCTCAACCTGGGATGCTTCACCAGCACCAGATTTTTTTCTTGCTTCTTGGCAGCACTAAAGTGAAAGAATGCAGTCAGCAAATTTGCAATGCAGTTTTAAAACTGGGTGTTGAGATTGTGTCACAGTGCTTTGTGGATGGTGTATTTGGTTATTTTAGAATGTATTTTAAAACACCATAAGGCTATGCTGTTTGATTGTTTCTTTGGGGTTTTTTTCCCCCTACTTGACTTCATAGTGACAGAGGGCAGGATTAGATCGAATATTGGGAAGAAATTCACCCCTGTGAGGGTGGGGAGGCCCTGGCACAGCTTGCCCAGAGAAGCTGTGGCTGCCCCAACCCTGGAAGTGTCCAAGGCCAGGTTGGACGAGGCTTGGAGCAACCTGGGCTAGTGGAAGGTGTCCCTGCCCATGGCAGGGGGGTGAATGAGATGATCTTTAAGGTCCCTTCCAACCCAAACCATTCTGTGGTTCTATGCTCCTGTTAAATATGTTTATAATGAAGCAAGGGCGGTATCTGCAGTGTCTGCTTTCAGAAGTCATTGGAATTTTACTATTCTGAGGCCAGAAGTGTGGATTTGATTCCGGTGAATATTCTTTGCTGATTAGCGAGTGTGAGTAAGCACCCACAGAGCTTCATGTTCATGCATCAAACATTTGTGCACCATTTAGGTAGGATTGTTGGGGTACACACTGAGATGAAAAACACAATAAGCAAGAATAAACCAGAGGGATTCTTCTTCTATTATGTCTGAGTTTGGTGCTTTTTGTACATATTACAGCCAGAAAATGTTCTAATGGGAAGGAGACTTCCAAGTTAGTGTCCCCTCTGCCTGGTTATTTTTAGGAGGTTTAAAGGTTTGGGGTGATATCTGGGTTCCTCTTCAAGTTCCTGAGAAGTTCCCACAGCTTCAGTGGGGCCAGGATTGTATCCCACCTCTGAAAGAAATAGAAAAAGTGAAATGCCTATGGGTGTTTATTTACTGAGTTGCATTCACTCAGTAACGTGTGCTTGGCAGTATGGCTGCCTCTGGGAGCCTGGTTAATCAAAAAAAGTTAAAAAAAAATTAAAACACTCTATCCAGTTTGTCTTCTGTGTTTCTCCTACCCTGATATGAATTTCCAGCACCATGGGAAGGTGGGGTTTGGTGCAGAGAGCACCGTGTGGCAGGGGGTTTGCTGTGTGCTGGGGATACACCTGGTGGGTTGAGTTTGGGCAGGAGGGAGGCTGGAGCCAACCTGGCTGCTCATCTGGGCCACCTGCAGCCTCGTGATGTGGGCCATGAGCCACAGCTTGAGGCCTGTGGCACAGCATCATGCTGGGCATGAGGCACTGCCTCTGCTGTCTGTCTCCGGAGGCTGCTGCTCACAAGAGTGACTCACATGAACCTCAAGTGACTGCTTTCCCCAAACTTCTGACATTGTTTAGTTGTGCTTGTGGCTCTGCTCACATCTCTGAGTAAAGTCAGGTTGATCTCTGCTGCTTCTAGTGGCTAGGGTGGCCTTTCCCTGCATGCCCTATGGAATGTCTGCTGCAGGCTCAGAGAAAGAATAAAGCCTGCCTGGATACCCGGGTACCACGAAGGATGAGCAGCAGTGACAGTAATAGCTCTGTCAGGAACATCTTCCTCAGGCACAGCCCTGTCAGGAATCCTCTCCTTATCCCACGGCTGTGGCTGGTCACTTCGCTCTGTATTTGGGACTTTTCTGGCTCTCAGAGCTTGTGATGTGCAGGGAGAAGCTCGGGTGAGATGGACCCTGATGTGGGAGCAGGTACAAGGTGCTACAGAGCCCTCACGCCCCTGCACAAAAATGCATTTGATCTCCTCAGCACCAGGTGGGCTGTCCTGCAGTGCTTTTTTCCAAAATGCTGTTCTGCCCTCCAAACACTTAGGGCAATATTAATTTTTAATGTCACTGTCTCTGTGTCTCTTACTTTTCCAAGTGTTTAATTGATTTCTAGTTTTATGTTTCTTTGATTACTTTTAGGTTGCAAAATAGACAGGTCTGAAGAAGAAGAAGAATGAGACACATTTTAGGACACTTAATCTTTTAATCAGTTTTCTCTGAATTAAACCAAAACGGCAGTAGCAAATCCAGGAATCCTATTAAAGGTGACCTACATAATGGGAATAAAATTGGTCTTGTACCTTCTTTTACTTTCTAATTTACTGTTAAGAAATCTGTGAATGTTTTCCGTAACGTCCATTCATTTTTATTGCTGCTAAACCCCTCATTCCTGCCTGGCTGGGGTGCATGCTCCTGGCTGGAGAAATGGGAGCAGGAGGGTGGTGAAAGCTGAGCTGCTGTGATGGGATGGGGATTTAGCCCTTGGCTGTAATTAAAAGGGTTTGTCAGTAGAGCTTTAGCAGAGAGTGATTCCCGCAAAACCCTGCAAGGAGATGGAGATTATACTAGGAAAAATATCCCTTTGTTGAGATAGCTTCCATCAGACTCCAAATGGAGAAAGTGAAACTGCTGCTTCTCAGCTCTGTTGCTCGGTGTCACTGTGTCCATTAGGATTTATTTTCCTTTTTTACTCATTGTGAAATTATATTGTTGTTCTGGAAAAGGTTTCAATAATAAATTTGCACATTTACAAGAAGGTTGCTTTATGAATCTCTCAAAATCCATAAAACAGGTTGCCGGGTGAGTGACTAAGGGATTTCAGTGTTTAATTGACATCTCAGGAAAAAAACCCACTTACTTAAAAATTTAAACCCATGTACAGTCTTAAAATTTAATTAAAAAGTAAATGTTTAGCTTCTGAGATGACTCCTTTATAGGGGAAGAAGGGTATTGGCATTGCTGGTATTTCTAGAAAATTCTGTGTAGAACAACCATAAGTGGGGGAAAAACCCAAACACTTATTACAATAAATCTGGGAAGGAAGGACAATAAAGTTAAAAGCCCAGTTAGAGATTAAAGGCACTACAGAACACGAAGTGCAGGGAAATGAGACATGGCTAAAGTGTGTTTGATTGTTTCTATAAATACAGGTATGTAGGATTGCAAACTGAGTCACTGCTCCCAGGAATTTACTGAGCAGTTTTAAAAGTCTGCAGGAATAATAAATGATGTGGTTTTCAGTCATCTGCAAGGAGAGGATCCAGTTCATAATGATGGCTCCAATGTCCCTGCTAATAATTCCAGTAAAAGCAATAGGGAATATGCAGGGGGTTTATCCCGAGAGTGCAGCCAGATACTGTGCAGATTGGTTCATGTGTAGAATTTAACAAAATAATCTTACTCTGCGTTTAAATGTGTTTGTTTCCCTGGGAATCTTTGCTAAAAAGGATTCTCCCCAGAGTCTGTCTCTTTTGGAGTACAACAAGGCTTTACTTTGTTAAATGGAAATTCCCATGCCCTTCTGAGCAGCGATGTTTGTGGAGAGAACACTTCCCCCATGCAGAGGACAGAGGAGGGGAGAGAGGGCTTTTCCTCCCCAGTATCCATGATTTTAACCAGTTGTTGAATCTGCTGGGGCTGGACCTAAGGAGGATATGGCAAACAGATGGAGAGGGAGAGAGGCAGGGCCAGCAGCAAAGGTTGTGACCTCCTTGCAGCCCCCAGTTACTTCCTGTGGGCTCCTCTTGGTCCGTAAACATCTTAAAGGTGGATTAAAGCCCTCTTGGCTTTACTTCCTGCTCCCTGTTGTCCTCAGCAGCTCTGGATCCAGGGCTGCCCCTGGCCTCAACTGTGCTCCTGCCGCTCAGCTGATGTGTTGGTGTTCTAATTACTGGACTGGTTGGCACAGAGGATGCTGCACTTCAGGCTTTTTTGGATGGAACTTTCAGGAGTAATATAACAAGACTCTAATTTCTGTTTTTGTAAGGCCGGGCCAGGACTTGTTCTGTGGGTGGTGGTATAGCTTTGGGGTCCTGTGTCCTTGTAAGCCTGGTGGTACCGTGTTCAGGCTTGGTTTGCTGGGGAGAGGATGTGTGTGCTTAGTAGAGCACGTGTTCTCTGAGCCTTAGGCATTTTCCCACCAGTCTGTGTCAGGGGTGGCGCTAGAAGCAGCTCCATTTCTGAACCTGAAGTGTGGATTATGTGTCAGGATTGTGTTGGTGTTTTGTGCAGAAAACCTCTGGTGACCACATATCACACAAGAATCAGGCTAGTCCATGTATATGTAGATGTGGAGATGCATCCACTTCCCAGGGACCCTTCTTAGTTTAAATATTTTATGGAAGCAGCTGTGGTTCCAGCTCCTATCAAGAGTTGTGTAATACTCATTGACTGCAGTGGAGCTGGGTGGAATGTTCCATGTGTTATACTCTGCTCTGGGTGCTGGTGCCTGTGGCAGGGAGTGACTAAAGCTCCCAGATCAGAAGTGACAGTTTACAGAAAGAACACCCTGAAATGAGGTATTTTCCTGTTGTGTTTTCACCGTGAAATGAGTATCTATGTAAAATCATTCCTTTAGCCCAGTGTTCTGTGCAGGAAGACCAATGTTGCTGAAGATTATAGAGTTTACAGAACTCATGTTGGACCATAGTTTATACGTTAATTATACGTTAAAGATAACAATATAAAATAGACTATTTGGCTTGATAAAATGCTGTTGTGCTAATTACAGTATTTAAAAAGTCTTATTTCCTATTGTGTTATTTATAGTCTCCCAGATTTCTTTTTTCGTGAAGAGAGGAAAAGTCATGTAGGGCAAACACATTTTAGATGTAATCCTCATCTGTGCCTCCTCCTCTGCTTCTTCCCTGTGCAGAAGTTCATAGAGTTTGAAGATGCACTGGAACAAGAGAAGAAAGAACTACAGATCCAAGTGGAACACCTTGAATTTCAGACTCGACAGTTGGAGCTGAAGACCAAAAACTATGCAGACCAGAGTAAGCAAAGCTGTACACCAGACACCATTGTCCACATTGCCTTCCACGCACATACAAAATAATTTTCATACTTTTTCTTTGGTTTAATGTAATTTGCACAAAGCCTGAAGTGTCTGGTTATCCCTTACTTCTGAGCCTTCTAAAGGATGGGATGTATCCACACTAATTCAGTAGAGACTGCGTTGCTTTTCTTTTGTGGTGCAGGGTCAGTCTCTCCAGGTGCAACACTTGGGCCTTGGGAACCTGTTTTCCAGTTTCTCCTTGTCTCTGAATAGAATCTTTCTTTTTTTTTTTTTTTCTCTTATAAAACCCATCCCAGTTATTTGCTTGTTTATTTGTTTATTTTTACAAATACTTCCTTAACATGTGCAGCCATGGTTTGTTGACTGGAGTTCCCCTCAGAATTCTTTGGTGTCTTGTCCAGTCCTCCTGCTCCTCTAGTAGCCAGAAGGGCCAGTCCCAGAGGACAGTTTAAATTGTTGTCAAACTAAGATGCTTACGGGGCACCAGGCTACTGCTGGAAAACTTACGTGGTTTTATTGCACTTTCTGCACAAAATTGCTGATGTTGGGAACATGCAGGTACCCAGGAACTGAGTTTGTGATGAACACCAGATCCCACAACCTGCATTATTCTGCTTTGGTTTGTTTTATTCCATAGGTATAAATTAATTTCTAACAAAATAGGCTTTGTTTACCAAATGGTTTATTCTGAGAGCCCGGTGTGTGTTAGCTGATGGTTGGGATTCTCTCTTGGCAGTTTCTCGACTGGAGGAACGTGAATCAGAAATGAAGAAGGAGTACAATGCTCTGCATCAGCGTCACACAGAGGTAGAGTGTCGCTATTTCTGAATAAATAAACTCTTTGTCTATACTTAAAGCCGTGTCAGAGAATTCAGTTTTACAATCCTGGTGATGACTAGAGCTTCTGAACTTTGGGAACATCAGAAATACCTGGCTGGAGGTTGTAAAGTGGATGGAGCCAGGCTCCGCTCAGCGGTGCCCAGTGGCAAGACTGGAGATAACTGGCAAAAAGTGAGACACACAAAGCTCACTCTGAACATGAGTAAAAACTATTTTACTGTGAGGACAATGAGCACTGGCACAGGTTGTCCAGAGATGTGTTGGAGGCTCCATCCTTGGGGATATTCACAAGCCACATGGATGCAGTCCTGTCAGCCTGCTCTGGGTGGCCTCTTTGAGCCACCGGGGGGTTGGACCTGATGGATCCCAGGAGGTTCCTCAGCCTCAGCTGTTCTGTGATGCTGTGCGCAGTGCCCCACTACCACATCTCCCGCTGCCAGTGAGCCTCCAGGAGATGTTTTGTTTTGTTTTCAGATATGCTGTTTGATAGCTTTTCCGTTATGAGATTCAGTCGAAGTAATTTCCGACACAATTTCTGTCGGATTTCCTATCAGATTATTCTTGTCGCTGGTATCATCGGTTTAGAAGACAACCGCAAAGACAAGGAAATATGCAAAAAACACCAGGAAAGTAGAAATGAGTGCTGTAGAAAATTAAACAAAGGCAGAAAACGAGTCTTTCCTTCTCCTCTGTTTGCCTCATGCATTTTTCTCCCCTCACAGATGATCCAGACCTACGTGGAACACATTGAGCGATCCAAGATGCAGCAAGTTGCGGGAAATAACCAAACTGAGGGCAGTGTCCCTGGGAGAAGGTAGGGCCACGACCTCTCCATGTAACGTGTGTCACCTGGGAACTTATGCACTGAGTGCGTGTGTTTGAGAGAGAAACCAGAGCAGGACCTTTCCCTGGGGATGTGGATTGTAGCAGAAGCTCTCTTTAATGGGTTCTGGGTGAGTTGTGGGTACTTTTTTTAAGGCTTGATGATGAGGAGCTTTGTGCATTGTGTTACGAAGCTGAGGCTTTATCATGCTGCTGTCGATGGGGCCTCTGGAAAACACGTTTGTATTCTCAGGTAGCATGTGAAGGTTTACCTATAGAATGGATGGAGGTGTCAAATGAAGCGTTTGTGTGTGTGTCTTTGTATGTGGGACAGCCAGCAAAACTGGAGCAATTAAATGCATTAGCCATTACAGGATTTTTTTCCCCATTGTTCCTTCAAGTGAAGCTTTCTGTCGGTCACTCACCCAATAAACCTACTTATGTCCAAGAAACTGATTTTCCTCCCTCCCTGCGGTAGTTGGGTTTTGACTAGAATTGGATTGTCTAAAATATGGGCATTAATTGAGGAAAAAAAAAAAAAAAAAAAGCTGGGTGGCAGCTTTCCTGGACAGAAGAGATGGGCATGAGGGGTGTAGAAAGCTAGACAGGACATGGTGTAAAAAGAACCAGGAGTTTGTAGGTGTTCATCTGTTCATAAAATCTCCCTTATCAGGCTATTTTTCTTCCTTCTCTTCTCCGTCTCGCAGTCTGGAAGTCCACAGTGAGCTCCCAGAACACAGTCTGATCCTAGTGTTACACCTGGAATGGGATAAGCATGTTAGGCTTGTTTCCCTCCCCACTTAACCTTCTGGAAATAAGAATATCTGTGGAAGTGTTTACATAGTAAAATCTAAGGGTACCACAGACAAAACCAAACTCAGAGCCTCTCTCTTTTAGAGTGTGGGTTCTACATGCTCCCACCAGCTTGAATCACAGAATCTTAAGAATATCCTGAGTTGGAAGGGACCCACAAGGATCATTGAACCATTTTTAATGAGCTTTTTCTTCCCTGACTTTCAAATGAGCTGATATTAATTGTAGCTTTTTCTATTATCATTCCATGAGAAAGCTGCACAGTGAAAAGTTGCTCTTTGTATCTACAAAACTGCCATTCTCTGGGGTGAAGGGCAAAATTTTCATCAAGAATTGCCCCTTCATATTAGAAAAGTTAGTCTTTTACCCTTTTTAAGTGTGGCATATTACCAGTGTCCTCGGAGAGAAACACTGTATGTCTGTGAAAAGCCTCCAGCGGGGCTGTGATCTGAATCTGTGGGAACTACCAGTGGGAAATGGGAGTTTTTCCTTTATTTCCAGCTTTGCACCATTTGTGTGTGTGTAACTCTGTATTTGCTGTGCTTGTGCACAAGCACCTGGGACGGGGGTGTTTCGGTGTCACTGCACAGCTGGAGGGTGGGAACAAACACCAGTGTTTGTGGATTTTGGTGTCCTGGGTGGGGGAACAGGCATAATTTCTCATGGCCTCGGCTGCAAATCTGAGTGGATTTGTTGAAAATAAATGGGACTAGGGCATCAGCTTTTGAGGGGGTGGTATGTACCCATGGGCCTCCAGGAGGAGTAGTGAGTCTGGTGCCCACTTCCACGTGGTGTGGATTGCAGTGCCTGTGTACCCTGTGTCTGTGGTAGGGTGCATGTTTGCATGACATTTGCTCTCTAATGGTTGTTCTTTTTGTCTCGCTTTTTGTGGGATTGCTGCTGTTTGACTGTTATGTTTGTCACTGCAGTCATCGCCAGTCCTGGAGGAAAAGGTAAATCCTGTTGCTGCACCTGAATTTCATTAATCCAAGTGTTGGAGGTTGCTGTGGAGTGTTGACGGTGTGATGCTGGGAATGTACTGTACTGGCATGTTTGCTCTCTGTGTACACTGGCCCCTGTGCTGGACTTGCTGGTTCAGGGGAGGTGGAGGGAGCCACAGAGCTGGGATAACACAGCAGGGAGAACCTTGCGTATGCAAGTGCAGAGGATGCACAGGTTTGGTGCCAAAACAGGATCAGACGTCTGGAATGGGACGTTTGCACTTCACATCCCAGAATATTTTCAATTCACAGACCCATAGAATTGTAGAATATCCTGAGTTGGAAGGGACCCACAAGGATCATCAAATCCAACTCTTGGCCCTGCACAGGACACCCTGACAATCCCACCATGTGCCCGAGAGCATTGTCCAAACTCTCCTTGAACTCTGTCAGGCTTGGGGTTGGGACACTGCCCTGGAGAGCTTGTTCAGTGCCCAGCCACCCTCTGGGGGAAGAACCTATTCCTAATATCCAGCCTAAGCACCCGCCCCCGACACAGCTTCATGCCAATCCCTTGGGTCCCAAGAAATTTTTTCTCCCTTATTTTACTCTAGAGAACAAGACATGCCTGTTTCTGAGTGGGGCAGAACAAGTGTGTCAGTAGCAGTACCTCTTCAAAGGCACTTCTGGCTGTGTGCTGGGCAGGGAGTTCTGTGCCTGAAGCCTCCAAAGAGAGCAGTTCTCCTCTTTAAATGCTGGCAAACAAACTGTAGTTTTGTTATGTTTTGTAAACTTTAGGATGTTACTTGTAGAACATCCTGACCCCAGGTTTTGGCTACTGCAAAATGTAGAGGAGTGTGCTGTTCACCTTGTAATTCAAGGTGGAACTAACCAAATGTCAAGACTCACCCAGTACTGGAAAGAATTGGATGTATGAAAGCTACTACAGCACTCAAAGTTTAGACCAGCCCTCTAGGATACTTTAAATTTCTTTGAAGCCTGCTAGCCAACCCCAGGACTGCAAAACTGGAGTTAGCTCTGCTGTGGTATTTGCTCTTTCCCCTTTCTTGGGAGGTTTAGAAGAGGCTGAAAGGTGTTTCCAAAGAAACTCAGCAAGGAAATTTCCTAGCAGTCTGTGTTAAAATCCATTCCTGAAGAACCTACAGCTTCTGATGCTACGGAAACTCTGTAGCTCTGTCTCTAGCAAGGACTGTAAAGTTCACGTGTCCTGTCTGTTCAGTGGCTCCTGTATCTTCTTGTGTGTTAAATGTGTTTGTGTTTGCATGTGAACATAGAAATGAGCTGCGGGTTCCCAGCAGAAGTCTGACAGTGATTACCTAAAGAGGAATTTAATGGCTCTTTCAGCGTGCCTTTGGGGCAGCTTTTATGTTTCAGTTCTGCCAGTGAATTATGTCAGGCCATCCCAGCACAGTCACTCTGGCTGCACCGCTGGTTTGGCAAGGACTATTCTGCAGTTGCAGAAAACTGTCTCCTGCTCCCCTATACCTGTGAGGCATGACTCCCTTAAAACTATCATTCTACTCTGAAGAAGAGGAAAGATATGAAACTAATTGTTAAAGCAGCTCAAAAAAAAAAGGCCTAATTTTTTTTCCTCCTTGAAAAGGGAAGGAGGTATTTTTTTGCGGTAGACTCTTAGGGACCCTTAAGTTATTAACTGTAAAACTAGGAATTTACTGTCTGTGTGGCATAAAGTTCTAATTTCTAGGTTTGAATCCCTTACACATAACTGACTCTACTTTCTGTTGTGCTTGGATCAGTCCCAGGGGTGAAGGTTTCCTATCGGGGGAACATTTGCCTAGTATGTTATTGAGAAACTTGAAATCCACCTGTTAGAAACTTTAGCATTCCAGCTGGAATGATAGCAGTGGGATATAAGAAGACAGGCAGAGGTAAATGTCCTTTGACATCATGACCTAGTGGAGCACAGGTATATTTGTCAGATTACAATCATAAATTAGGATTTAGACAAACAGCAGCGGAATATTTTCACTAAACCTTCAGGGATTGCTAATATTTAAAAGTCACAAGCATCAAGATGCCTTTTTAGTGGAAAGGAAAGGCTACAAGAAAACTGACAATCCTTATCACATAGGAGTCTAGGTTTGAACCCGTGGAAAGTTCATAGGTTCCAATCATTAAGGTTGGAAAAGACCTCCAAGATCATCAGGTCCAACCTTCAACTAAATACGCTCCTGCTCACTAAACCATATTGCCAAGTGCCACATCCATGTGCCTTTTGAGTGCTTCCAGGGATGGTGACTCCACCACTGCCCTGGGCAGCCATTGCAATGCTTATCTACTCCTTCAGTGAGGAAGTTTTCCACAATATCCAACCTGAACCTCCCCTCGTGGAACTTGAGGCCATTTGCTTCTGTCCTGTTACCTGGGAGAAGGTTAATGATATTGTGTCACTGATCCATGTTCCTCAAAAATGCAGTTGCATGCCTCCTTTCTAAGAGGGTTTGTGTATGAAACTCTCACGTATCAGTCTGGTATCTCTGGGAGAGGATTTTAATGCAGATTCTTAGGAAAAATGCATCCCAAAGCTGCTTGCTGGGCCACACTGGAAACACCTTTCTGCCACTTTTTGCCTATCCAAGATAGGCCACAGCAGGCATTTTTTCCTATCCACGGTAGACACTGGCACAGTGACACAGCACGCTGTGGTGGCTGGGCAGTGCTGGGAGTGGCAAGATTGGGCAAACATTGTCTCCTCTGCTGGACACTCCAGCTCCATCCTTCCTAAAGGAGCTGGCTGGTGTACCCTCCCCTGTGTTAGTGTGTTTGCTGTGTCCCAGGAGC
The DNA here is from genome assembly GCA_013399855.1 of Oxyruncus cristatus. Lineage (NCBI taxonomy): Eukaryota > Metazoa > Chordata > Aves > Passeriformes > Cotingidae > Oxyruncus > Oxyruncus cristatus. Next base: position 103,516 of record VXAY01003554.1, on the reverse strand, counting down.
CGTGGGTCGTGTGGCCGTTGTTTGCCATGATCATAGGTGAGGTGGCTGTGCTGGTTTCCCAGCCTGGGTATCACACCCGTGCTGATGGTCATTACAGAAAGCTGTGTGGGGATCTGCTGTTCCTAACAGAGGGGTAGAGAAGGGCATGTTTCATCACACCCCCAACAAATAAGCGGAAGCCCCGTGCAGGAGTAGATGAAGTACCATCACTGAGCCCCAGTGTGGGTGCACATCATGCAGAGAATCAGCTTAGTTCAGCTCTGCAGGGACACTGGAGTCAACTGGAGATACTCCCAGAGTGGAGGTGGGCCCTGTCCCTGCAGATCTGCTTCCCTGGCACCAAACCAGTGGCCAGGTTCAGCAAGCTGCTGCTGCAGCCTTTCTACTTCCACAGCTCGCTCTAGATTTTCTCCCACTGAAGCTTGGTCTCAAAACCTGTGCCAGCTTTTATGTTCAGAATCAAACCTGCAGTTAGTGAGTCATCTGCAGTTGCCAGAAAGGAGAGGATGAATAAAACACGCTTAGAGACACCTGGCAATATGCATGATGCATTTATTTATACCTTTGTTTAGTTTCTGAATTGTGAGTGCACTGTAATATGGGTATGGAGGGAGGATCAAAGAGTATAAGTATTCCCTTGCTTAAAATGGAAAGTGATCCAACCTGTCTGTTTCTTGTTGTTGGATCTCACCAGATTTGGAGTGGAGTGTACAGAAGTGCCATATAGATGACTCTTTAAAGCCTTATTTCTCACCATCTCTAGGAACTGTGGGGGCTTTTACTTTTTTGCTGTGAGAGTTGTTTGCTGTGGCTTGTTTTCCCCCAGTACCTTTGTTTCTCAGAAGAGATGCTGGGAATTAAATTGGCAGGTGGTTCCTTGCACTTTTGTGTTCCTCCAAATTTCTTACATTGATGGAGCAGTCAGTCGTGCCTGTTGTGGTCACTGACCCCCTCCCTCTTAAAGTCACCCCAGGAGGAAGTATGGCTCTGGTAGTAACACCATGGGACTGGGTAGCCAACATCAAGTGTGGGAGCTGGGAGTTCAGACAGCTGCCCCATGAGGGGAAGGAATGCAATCAAATTTCTAGAGACTAATATTTCACATACACTAGTGCGGTGTTTGTTTTCTGTCAGAACCTTGTACATGGCTAACAGATGTCTTCCCCTCTCTCTCTGTTTTTCTGTTTAGCAGGAAGGAACGTCCCAACTCCCTGAATGTCTTCCCCCTCGCTGATGGCATGGTACGTGGGCAGATAGGGGCCAAGATCATCCCAACACTGGACCACTGGCACCTGAGTGACCTCGGCCAGCTGCAGTCCAACTCCAGCTACAAGGTTTTCTAGATCGTCACAGAGCAAGGGTTTCCCACTCTCCCGCTGTCAATAATGTCCCACATTTTCATTAAGCTGGAGACCAATCTGTGTCTGTAACCCTTTGCAGCCTCTCCCTGTGTGTTTGGTCCCATGGTAGCTGTGCTGGAGGTGGGAGGATATTCTGCGGATCTGGCATATGGTGCGGGAAGGATTTGACACAGCTCCTCATGCTGCTTGTCTCAGGGATTATCTCCTTTACTTGGCTGGCCCCAAGTTGAGAGGGATGTGTGGGGAGGCAGTTAGGGATTGAGGGAAGAGAAATCCTTCACTTCTTACTAGCTTATTTGGGAGAGGACATGGTCGAACCTGTCCCTTCTCTCCCCCTTGATAAGAGCAATGCTTCTGCAGCTCAGGTGGGGCCAGGCATTGGGTTGCACTTGCTCTACAGTGTTTGTCCTGTTTTGACTGATTGCTGTCCTGGCCTTCCTGTCTTCACTAAAAAGGGCACCCTCTCTGGATGCCCAAGTCTTGCACTGCGCCTAAAGGTCTGACGTTCCTCCTGTACCTAGTGACTGCTCTAAATTTGCGCTGTCTACCTTCGGTACATCTGTCACCATCACTACTCCGCCTTCTGCACTGGGGCTTCCAAAACCCTCACAGCATTGCAGCTGCACTAGAGCAGCCCATGGTGCTGCCTGATGCTTCTCGTGCTCTGCTCTGCCGTTTGGGGTGCTTTGCTCTGCCATTTGGAGCCTGGCCTGAGCCCCAAGGCCCAGGTGTTGTGCTGTGAGCTGACAGCTCATTGCAGGTCTTTGCAGGTTAGGCTGTACATGGTGACCCTCATTTCCCAGGAGCTGTATGTCTGGACTTTGCAAAGTCTGTGTGCTCAGGATCCCACTGAATTTCTCTCTCTGATTGATGTTCCACAAATGCCTGGTGACAGGTCTGAGAGCCACTGGTGCCTCTGCTGAGCATGGCTCTCAGTGTGTCCACTGGTATCTCACAGAGCTTCTGCTCTACTTCAAAAGTGTCTGATCAAATTTACCTTCGCTCGGCCTGGAATTTGTATAACATCATATGTTTTATGTGTCACATGTAAGGACTGGTCTCCTTTTGAAAAGTTGTAAATCACTGATCCTGTAAAATACATTGAGGCAGTAAAGGCAGAGAGGAGATTAAAAAAAAAAAGAAAGAAACCCCCCAGCTTGTTGTACCCGTTCTGCATGTCTCCAGCTTCCATGAATGGGCTTTGGCCTGAGGGACTCTGCAGCAGTGACCTTCTTGATGCATAGCACAAGAAATTTAGACAAAATCACAGTTTACTCAGAAAAGAAAGCAGCAACTTAACTTTTTTAACACTACCTCTTTAAAGTGGCCAGGCTACTAGCACAGCACAAACCTCAGCACTTTATCAGCTCTCTGCCATCATGGAATTTGAAAATCCAAGATATCTTTGGCTAAGATGGAGGCTTGGAACCCAATCCTCTCTGTATTGTAAGACACACAGAAGTTTGGGAAATTTAGCAACTTGCAGAATGCCCTTCAAGTCCCATAGTCATTTCTGGAGAGCTCTGCTTGGAATTAGGAAATAGCAGGGCCACAGTGCAATGACATAATTAAGGATGGTGGAATTGAGGACAGAGCATGAATCTGTTTCTTCATAGAAATACAGTGCCAGCACAACCAAAATACACAGAACCCAGCCTGCCTTTGGGATCGGGTATTCCTTGGTCTCTCCAGGCAGTGCTGCACACCATGGTGTGAAGAGGCCCTTGAGCTCTCCAGTGACCAGGCTGGGCAGAGGGGGTTAGGCAGGACGATGTGGTTACATCCATCTTCCACAGCCTTGCTATGGTGTAATTCCTTAAGTGGTCCCGTTGAGAACTTGTGAAAGAAGTTGAGTGAATCTCACTGGTAACCCAGCATCTGCATTGCAGGGGAATGCAGATAAATGGAAAAAGCTTTGATGTCCAAGTTCAGGTAATGGAGGGTGTCTTGCCATGGACAGGGAAGAAGTCCTGCCCAGGGGTTGGAACTAGGTGATCCTTAAGATCCCTTCCAACCCAAACCATTCTGTGATTTTATGATTGCTGACTGGATCTCTTAGTGATTTGGTGGTGGTGGTATCAGGCAAAAAAAATCCGTTTCTGGTTCATAGAAAGCTTTGTGCAGAAGTACCAGTGTGCTGCTCCAAATGTATCCTATGAGTATTGCTGGGATTCGTGTTGGTGCTTTTTAGGGAGACTCTGAGTGGAATGCTGGGATAAAGCAGGCTAGATGGTGTGGTGGAGCCAGGGAGCTTGTGCTGTGGAAGACTTGGATGAGGTAGTGTGTTATGGAGGGCTTCCTGAATACGGAGCAAACCCATGAATACTTAAAGGGTGTGATTGACTGACTTGCTGGATTTGCAGTTTGGAATGGAGATTTTCCTCCTGCAAGCTTCTTGCATGCTCTCTGACTGAAATGCTGTCTCTTAAATCCTCTGCATGACTGAGATCTCAGCAGTGTGGCTCATGCACCCCTTGCCTCTTCTTCAGAGCTCTAATATTTTGCTGACATCACTGCACACACACGACTCACCTTCCCAGTATGTACCTGACTCTTCTGACTAGTTTTTCTTCTTCATGGGGCCATACTGTAGTTTCATTTTAAGTGTCCTTGTTTACTTATTATTACTATTTTCTGTTTTAGTTACTGTCATTATTTTATTTTTGCATTCAGTTGTACATTTATTTTATACAGTGTTTTGGAGATGAAAGTCCTTAACATTTTTGTTTTTATGTACTATGCTTTCAGTGTTATAACCATACAATTGTGGCTTCTCATGGTGACATATGACTGCTATGAATGTTGGGCCTTTGCAATACATATTGGAGGTCACTACTACACAGTTGATGTTTAGGAGGTTGAAAGGTATGGCTGTAGGTAAGTGGTGGCTATGGAGAGTATTCTTTGGGTGAGCTGTGGGTTTTGGAGAATGCCTTCTGTGCTGTAGAGGACAGCTGTACTCTTAGTGCAATATTTAGCATTAACAGAGCAGTCAGACAATGGAATGGAGATACCAGCTCCTGGGCTGTGAAGAGGAGCACGTTGGTAGTATTTACATTTGGGAGGAATTTCTCCAGTGCAAGCTGGTAGGTCGATAAAGTACTTTTTCTAGGTAAATATAAAACTCAGATCTATAACCAAAGAGCGAGTGAAAGACCAGGGTAATTACTCATTGGTGTGCTCTGGGCAAGGGGCAGGTTATGCCAATAAACAAGAAGTTACAGGATAACTCTGATACAAATACCACCCTACAGACACTGGTGATCCAGGGGGTTTGAATATCTGATTCATCAGAAGAAGGAATGACATGTGGACCCACCTGGGGTGTCTCTTACCATGCTAAGGTGTTCCTGGACTTTGGTTATTCTCGTAGACTTACAGTGGGGTACAAGGACATCCCTGAATTCTTTCATCCAACAGCAGTTTGGTTTGGGGAAAGAGGTTTCATGGTTGCACTTCACACTTGATACTGTTTGTCCCTTTGTACATCAGAAAGCACAGCAGGAAAACTGCAGTTGAGGTAGTCCAAAGCTTACTGTATCCTATCTGTTCTAAAAAACCCCATTCGATTTTTTTTTTCTTTACATATTAGGAAAGTAGCTCCTGAACCAGGAATATGAAGTAGAGGTGGGAAGTGTCATTTTCACATGTAGCAGCCTAAGTGCAAAGTCCTCATCTCAGTCTTGATGCTAAAACCAGCAAATGTGCAGGGAGACAGTTTGGATATTCATGTGGGAACATGGGTGCTGTTTGGACTGACAATGCAGAAAGTCTACAAAATGTGGATTGCATTTAATGGTAACGCCATTTTAAACAAACTTAATTTTTAGTATAAATGCTCAGGTGCAATGTAAAATAAAACCTTTGGCTTCCACGGTGCAGTGTTCAGCAGGGCATTCTAAGATAAGCATACAGAGGCCAGTCTAATTAAAGGAAGATCTTAGTAAGATTCCACATTAAAAAAAAATGGCTGCAAAGGGTTAAGTTACCATTTTTTTCAGTCTTCTCGCTCATCCCATTTTGGATTTTTTTGTTATGTTGTGAAGATATTATTAGAACAAGAGAACGAGACTTCCAAATGAGTGAAGTGAAACAGTGTCACAGGCTGGGGGGCTCAGAGCAGCCTCTGAGCAGAACCAGGATCTCTGTATAGGAGGTTGGGGCCAGTGGCGAAGATGAAAGCTGGGTCTGGTTGTGCAGGTGCTGAATGTCACTGCACCCATTATCAACTCACTGTCACATATAACTCTCAGCATTAATTTTGCTGCCTCCCTGCTGGCAGTAATTAGAGTGGGCTGCCGTGAAGAGTGGGGAGATCTCATTTGGGTCTGGGAATGATCACAGCACTGGTCAGGACATTCCTTAGCTGAGTGAAGCAGTGCTGCTTTAATTGACAAACACAGGTCACAGTGTAAAACCCCGCCAGAGCCTTGAAACCTCCCTGTTTCTCAAGAGACTGTGGTAGAAGAAATGGGGCTATAATGTCTGTAAACCCAAGAGCCATTTTGCATATTCCATACTGGGAATCCATCTCCTCTGTTCATTTGTCAGCTTTTTGAATTCTTGGGTCTTGTCATCCTGCCATTTGGAAGTGGGAAACCACACCTGTTTCTGCTGTGTTCTCAAGCTGGACCCATGCCTGGCTAGCGCTGCATAAGATGGTTTGTGGACGTAGGTGTCCTGTGCCAGCCAAGCCAGACCATCCCAGCTTGGTGTCCGCTTCGCTTCTGCAGTTTAGTGGCAAAACCAGTTTGCTGTTCGCTCATCCGGGTGTGTTGGTGGCTTACAGTTATGACATCAGCCAAGACTTCCAGGAGGCCACTTCAGATCCTTCCCAGGTGATATCCATGGTGCCTTCCAGCCTTGGGAAACACTGGCCTGGGTTGCCGCAAGTGCCAAAGCCCTTCAGCTTTCGCTGTAGTCAGTGTGAGCTGCAGGTGCTTTTCACCTGTGATAAGGCCATCTTTCCTGAGGTCTCAAACTGGTGTGGTTTGTGAAAAGCAGTGTTCAGTAGTGAAGGAGGAAGGATATCAGTCCTTTCACAGATGGGAATTGCTTGCTGAGTTCAGCACGAGAACTCACTGCTTCACTGTGGTGGCACTGCCCGGTGTCACCGGCAAGCGCTGGACTCGTAACTGGTACAGCGAGCAAGAACCATGCTCCATAATGCTTTAAGGCAGCCATACACCAACAAATGGGACAGCAACTGAAATGTATAGCTGTGCTTTTCCCTTTCTGTTCTTCCCCCTCCCTGGAATTGCCACAGTGCCCCCAGGATGAAATGTCCGAATCTGGGCAGTCCTCAGCAGCTGCCACGCCTAGCACCACGGGAACCAAGTCCAACACTCCCACGTCATCCGTGCCCTCTGCTGCTGTCACCCCTCTGAACGAGAGCATCCAGCCCATCAGCGAGTACACCAATGGCACCACCAAGAGCAATAAGAGGGCGCGAGAAAAGCGGAACAGCCGGAACATGGAAGTCCAGGTCACACAGGAGATGAGGAATGTCAGCATAGGTATGGCAGCTTGTCATTAATGTAATCGACTTCCCAGTGCTTGTGTCTCTGTTACAGGGAGAGGCTGGGCAACTGCACTGTAAGTATGGAATTTGAGGAAGCCTGGCATGGAAGGTAAATGAGCGAGGCAGGGTTAACTGAATGTTAGCAGTTTTCTGCGTAGCAAATTTTTGAAACACCAGTAGTATGAATAATTTCACAGGATGGGGACAGGTTATTGAGTTCAGTGCCATACAGTGGCATTCATCCATGTCGTGGAACCGCTTTCTTAAGCAGTCAAGTCCCATCTTAGGCTGAACTTTTGGGAAGCTGTTTCTGGACCTCATCAATGTGACAGTTAAAAGCTTATATTTAGTTTTCTCTCTGGATTTATTTCATAAGTATTTTTATCCAGTTGTTCAAATGCCAAATTTGTCAGATTAAATAATTATTTTCCTTTCTGTGTGTTTATCCCACACCGATGTATTTAAAAATAGCAATTGTATCCAGCTGGTTTTCTCTGATAAATGAGCTGATTTCTTTTAGTCTCTTTCTCATACAAGAACACCCTCAAATGTTTGGAAGTTACAGGAGTTTTCTCTCCACTTCCCAGAGTTCTTTAGTAATTTGAATTAATGGTTTCATATCAGGAAAACCATCACCTAAGCTTTAGCACCAGGCTGTTAAATAAATACATGGTGTAATAACATGATAAAAGGCCTTCTCTGTGCTGTTTAATGCAGCTGTGCCCATGCAGTGTCTGAGCAGATCTCACCCCGGGTTGTATTCAGACTCGGAGTGGCCATCAGAAGTGAGAAGTGATCTGTTTTACAGGTCGTGAACTTAACATACAAAAGGACTGTAAGACTAGCTGAAGGTCAGTAGAAAAATCTGCAGAAGCACAGGGATGAGCATAGGTCTCTGAGGTTGGCATCTGAATCAGCTGATCATCTTTTTTCCCAAGTTATTACATGGAAAGCAGAAGTTATAACTGAGTTGTTATTAAAGCAGAAATTCCTCTGCTAACATTCACAAGCTATTTCCTAACAAATTAAGACTATAAACCAGCATATAACATCTTTTGCTGTAGAATTGAATGAGAACTGCCATGACTGAGTCCCAGTCTGTATTTTACTAAGGGGGTCCCAGGGTCACAAATGTCCATCTGCCAGAAACTAGGGTAGTTGTCTGTAGAAGCATCCAGGTTCTGCACAGCCAGCTGTTAGATTGTGTTCTGGCTGTGATCCTGGCCAAGGCAAGGCCATGCAACACTTGTATCAGAGAAGCTAAGCATGGATGTCAGTAATTTGGATGCCCTATAAATACCCTGATTTTTACAGTTGTTGCTTTACAAGCTCATTTACTATCAACAGCTTTCTTGGGTCAAAGTCATCTCTTCTGTGTGCTATTTTGAGGTCACTCTGTGTGGAAGCTTTTTTCCTTGGTGGAAGTATGATGTGGGATCTGCTCAAGGCAGACAGTCGTGTCTTTCCTGCGTGTTTTGCATGTTCAGCCTTTCAGCTGTTTCTCACCCCTAATGCAAAATCAACTCTCCGTGCTGAGAAGAAACTCACATACTTGAATTTTAATTATGTATTTTATGCATCTGTCATTAAAATGTCTGTCAGTGATGTACGTGCCTTAGAGCTCAGCTACCAAAAAGGGTACTCAAAGGTATTTGCAGAATAGCTTCCCAGCTTGATAAAATAAAGCTGAGAAAGGCAGTGTTTGTGTGAGACCTGCTGGGTGTGGATGCTTTGCTTTGGCAACAGATCCACATCATGCTTTGTCTTTCAGCGTGGATATATTGCCAGCTGGTGCACAATGCCAGCCTGAAAGAATCAAATCAACACTCCAGTTGTCATGGGCTGTGTGTATTTGGCTACTGAGACCACTTGGAAAGGTCAAAAATTTCACATCTAATGTCATTGAGGGACTAATGTAATTCACAAATTAGGTCCTTAATCTCAGTAATTCCTTGTGTGAACAGGAACTGTGTTTGTGGGAACAGACACTGTGTTTGTGTTTTTGTTTCTTGTTTAGAGTAAGTCTGAGATTTTGAAGAGTTTGGTATCCAATAAATGAGATCTGACAAGAGGAAGAATTTCCTCAGTCTTTAAATACTGGCTTCAGGGTGTAGGTTACGCAGAATCCAGAGCAGATTTCATGGATCAATTTGAAGTGAAATTTCACTGTAATGGGTGTCTAAACCACTGTAGACTTGAGAATTGCATTGAAAAATTGTTTCTAGTAAAACTAAATAGTGCCAGTTCCTAACAACAGTAATCTCTGTAAAGCTGTACAGAAGATCACTGTCTTGCCGTCTATCTCAGCAAATGCTGCATGGGGATGGAAGAGTTTTTACTGGCAGATAAAAAGGGTTTTTTGGAATTTACTTCAATGGATGAAGTATTTCTGCTTATCCCGTTTTATTGGGTATTCAGGGCAATGACCTTGGTGATGCTCTGTTATGGTGGGGGTGGGGAGATGCTTATGATGTTCCTGCTCTGCAACTGTGCCTTCAGCCGCTTTCTGTTCTGATTTTAAGACTTCGAATGTGGCACCATGAAATTTTCAAGAATATTCAAAACTGTAAAAGTCCCTTTAAGAAACACCATCCTGTGAAAGTCCTGATCCTGTAGATGACATGTACTGTCTTCCCTAGGGATGGGCAGCAGCGATGAGTGGTCCGATGTCCAGGACATCATTGACTCTACTCCGGAGCTGGACATGTGTCAGGACCCCCGCCTGGAACGCACGGGTAGCAGGTACTGCTTGTGACTTTTCCCTGTGTGCTGTCACTTGGCTTTACAAAGAGTGAGGAACAGATTCTCTGGCTCACGCTGAACTCCTGAGGCAGCTGTTTGACATAGTCCATATATTCCACCTGGTGTCAGTGTCAGAGGTCCTGACCTGCTTTGGGTTCTCCAAAAAGGCAGATGCCTGCTGGTAAAATCTGCAGTAGGGTCTGTCCAGCTGACCCAGGACTGGGCTTGTTTGCCTTGCTGGGTCAGGGAGGACGGAGAGATGACGGAGCAACAGAAGGTTCACGACAAGCAAAGAGGACGTGGGCATAAGCTCTCGGGAACAGGGAAGAGATGCATTTGTCTAATAAGAGCTCGGTTCTGAATTCCATTTTAAAACCTCAAGCTTTTTTTAGTTTTTATTTTTTCAAGTGTTTGAGGACAGAGGCAGGGGGCTGCCCTACGAGAGGACAAGCAGAAGTAACCCCAGGGATCCCAGTCTGGCAGGCTCTGAGCAGGGCAGGCAGAGCACTGGTAGTGGGCTCTGTCAGCAGACAAGACAAGGGCATGAATTTGGTCCTAGTGCTACCTAGGACCAGCCCCAGGAGATGGGACTGAAGGGAGGTGCAGCTCAGAGAAGGACTGAAGGCACAGGCCTGGGATCAGAAGGACCAGTGGGTGGGAGTAAGTGCCAGATGAGTCTGGTCAGAGCAATTGTGACACATCAGTGCACTGAGAACTTCAATATAGTTTTCAGAAGAATCATCAGACTTTTACTGACCTGCTGTGCTGCTCTGGTCCCTATCCATCACCTGTTTTGTTCTAAATAGGAGGCTCCCTAAGGGCTCTTAATTTTGGCATGCCGTTTCTGTGAGCCATGTATCAGTCTAGACTTAGTAGCCTAGGTACCTTGACTTGTTTTTAGTAAGTTTTACCTTTTACCCTTGTCCAGTGGGTAATTTGGCATTACACCAGCAGAAGTAACCCACAAATGCCTACAGATATGCAGAAGATAATTAGTACCCTGGCAGAGTGAAGGCAAGAGCATTTCATGGTCCCAGTCTGGACTGGGTTTGCCTGCCCTGCTGAGCACCCTCGCTGAGAAGGGTGTGAGCAGCAATAACACCTGCATTTCTCAGCTGGGAGGGCACACACAGTTAAGCTCCCCTGGGGATATGTAGGATGCATGGATGATTTTTAGGGTCAGAAGGAATCTAGGTAGCTGAAACAGCTCTCTTTGGGGAAAACAAAAGTGACTGATGAGATCAGATCGAAAATTGGTCAGACCCAAGGGAAGAAGAAAACAGAGAGGATTGATGCACTAGAGCTCTTCAGGCAGGAATCTTAGCTCCAGGTGGTGAGACTGAAAGGTGCAGGACTCACAGGCCAACTCAAGCTGCTGACAGTGTGTGTGCTGCCCTGCAAGCAGAGTGCTTTTGTGATACAGCTCTGAGAGCAGAGTGCTGAAGAGGAAACTTAAGCTGAATTAGGACTCCAGGTCAGACTCTGATTGCTGGTTGCTCTTGTCACTTGTGCTGGCCATCAGACTGCGTGCACTGATTAATTGCAGTGCCATCACGGCACCATTTGTTCCTTCTCAATGCTCTCAGATGTCTGGGTAGCTGGAATTTTTCTGTAATTGAAAACCTCCCCTTTTTCTCTCCCCTCTCTTTGTAGTGTTATGTAATGGCAATATCAGAGGCAATGACCACACTCCATTTGTAAGCCCCGAGATGATTTATGGAATAATGAAGCCACACAACTTGAGATCATCTCCATTGGTGCTGACCTTTCTGATAGATTGCTGGAAAAATTGCACTGCCTCTCTTCATGCTGGCTGATGCCCCTCATACAATGCAGTCAAAGTGTTTATACCCACATTAAGACCATGCTTTAGAGCAGACAGCCACAATCCCAGAAGTTGCCTCGCCCTCACCTCCTATAACAGCTGTTTGCTGTTTGAGCCATGAGGCTATCAAGAAATGCAGCAAGATTCTTGGTGGTACCAAAGACACTGAGAGGTGGAAATGCGCTCTCCTCTGATCAGATTAGAAAATATCATCTTTATTTACCTTTAATGAAATATACTTGTGACATGTGAAGAAGCCTTTCAGCACATAGGATCATCCAAAAGGAAAACTGACCCTTCAGGCTGATTGCACTTGCTAGTTGGCTAAGGAAAAAGGCCACTGCTGCTTTCAGCACTGAATTCCTGATCTGGTCTTACTGCTGTCTGAGGTTTCTATCTAGACTGGTGGGAGCATGGAAATCCTTGCAGAGTCTGACAGATTAGAGCTGAGAGCTTCTGCGAGCTGAAATTTTTCTGTCAAATATCGAATAGTCCTTAACTAGTGTGATTGCAAAGGAAATCATCTGGGTGAGCTTTGAGGTTGTGCTTAATAGAGGTGGTTGTCCTCAGCACAAGAAGGACATGGAGCTGCTGGAGAGAGCCCAGGGGAGGCCATGGAGATGCTCCAAGGGCTGGAGCCCCTCTGCTCTGGAGCCAGACTGGGAGAGCTGGGGGGGTTCCCCTGGAGAAGAGAAGGCTCCAGGGAGCCCTGAGAGCCCCTTCCAGGGCCTAAAGGGGCTCCAGGAGAGCTGGAGAGGGACTGGGGACAAGGGCCTGGAGGGACAGGACACAGGGAATGGCTTCCCACTGCCAGAAGGCAGTTTTTGATGGATATCAAGAAGGAATTGTTCCCTGTGAGGGTGGGGAAGCCCTGGCACAGGTTGCCCAGAGAAGCTGTGGCTGCCCCATCCCTGGAAGTGTCCAAGGCCAGGTTGGACGGGGCTTGGAGCAACCTGGGCTAGTGGAAGGTGTCCCTGCCCAAGGCAGGGGATTGGAATGAGGTGAGCTTTAAGGTCCCTTCCAATCCGAACCATTCCATGATTCTATGATATGGTGAATAAAACATTCTATTTTATTTACTCGGTACGTTCCCTGATTCAGCCCATGGTGAACAGGTGGAATGTGCCCTCGGGCTTTTGATTGTGACGGTCTGGGATGCTCAATATTTCATAGACAAATGTTTGAGCTTAAATGTTGCCAACTAACAAGATTCCTTCTGTTTTGTTTTTTTTTTTTTTCCAAAATAGCCCGACACAGGGGATTGTGAACAAAGCGTTTGGCATCAACACAGACTCCCTGTACCATGAACTGTCCACAGCAGGGTCCGAGGTCATTGGAGATGTTGATGAAGGAGCAGATCTGCTGGGTAAAACCTTGCTAGAACCATTCTGTTTTCTCTGGTACAATGACAGGCTTCCAGAAGCACTTAAATTCTCTTTTTTTTTTCCCAGAACTTGAATGTTCAGCTTTTTAAAAAATGCCTGGAAGTTGAGATATATGTGACTGAATCATGTACTTGCAGTACAGTAACACTCACTTAGAAAACAACCTCAGTTGTTGGATATCTTTTATTTGTGTTGTCTTTATGTGCATAAGTTATTTTTCTATAGGATTCTCCCACACAAATAGTTTGAAGCCAAAATTTGCTCCTTCTGCTTCCACCCCAAAAATTGCTCCCCCCAGTAATTTGGTACTTGGAATAAACAGTTTGTTTGAAATTTGTAAGAAAGTAACTCCTTTGGTTAAGTTTTTGAAGTTTGTGTGGAAATATTATGGTCTGTGATGCAATATTTACTCTTTTACAGTCTGCCTAAGACATGTAATAATTAACTTTATAGGCTGGTTTTGAAAGTGTTTGTAATACCTGCAGCTGGGCTGTGTTCTGTGTTCCTGGCTGGGACTCTGCAGCAGTCAGGGAAGCAGCTTTGCCTCAGGGAGCACTCTGAGCCCTCTCCTTACTTTTTTGTGTCAGACTCTTGAGTATCTAGACCTTAATTTCTGACAGAATTTAAGGACGTTCTTAATTCCTGCTGACTGTTTTCCTGCATCAGGACAGTACAAGTGGTCTTTGAATGCTCAGGCAACGTGGGCAGCTGACGGAGTTTATAACTGTGTATCTCACTTTCCATGTTACTGCTGAGTTTAAGGAGCCTTAGGAGACACAAGCACTCCAGCAACATGCCTTCTGTGCACTTGGTAGCAAGAGATCTGATCTGAAAGTGAACATTTCCTTTCTGGTGATTACCAGTGTAGAGCTGCTTGAGGATAATCTTGTAAGATTGGTTCTTTATATGTGTCCAGAACAGGATGAGCTGAAATATGTCACAGACTTGCAGCAGTTCACCTTTGCACAAATTAGGAAGGTACTTGTATCAGCTTTGAAGTGTCTTGTATAAGGACCTTCTAATAGGGTATGTTTCTGGAGAGGGCGTAGATTTTGCCCTATTCACCAAAAACTTAACCTTGAAGATGTGGACTGAAGACTGCAAAGGAGGTTAATACAAAACTTACTTCATGTAAGACAAATATTGTGAAATTGTTACTGTTTTAGGCAATAGTGTGACTGGAATGTAAGAACAAGATCCAGACCACCGTCAGAATGCTCACAATAACTTTTTGATATAGGTAGGTTTGGGTTGATTTTTTAAATCATGGTGCTAGTCCTACAGCATGCAAGAGAGCCCTTGTGTGTGGGTTGATGACCATTTGCCTGAAGCATCAAATCATTTATTGTTTCACCTGCAACTCAAGATTGCAAAAAGAAAAACATCTGTAAAAGACACAGGATGAACACACAGGCTTTCTCTGCCTGCAGTGATGGGAGCCAACATGTGGAGATACTTACAAAATTAAGTATTTTGAAGGGAAAGCAAGATTTCCAGGTTTGAGAATCCCCTGGATGATAGCAGCCATTGCAGAAGGGCTGGGGCTCCTGCTTAAAGAGAAGCTTGACAGTAGGAACCACCTGTCATGGTTAAAGCTTCATCTCTCTACCTGGTGTGGAATGGATTTTGGTTAGCCATCTCCTTACGTTATTGAGACTTCTCTTCCTAGCAGAATCAAAGCACTAAAAACACGGATAATCTGGCCACTTACCATCTGTTTTATCTTGGTGCTCGAGTACTTCCTTATCAAGAAGTGTTTGGTTGATTCTCTGACTCTCTCCACTAATAACTGTGCCAACTGCTGCTTTCCTTCTCCCCCCAGAATGGCTGGGGCATCAGGGATTATTGATTTGGAAGAATTACTATTCTGGAGAATTACTTGCTTGATGTATGAATTGCTTTGGACAACCTGCCTCCCACTTTGGAAGCTTGCCTTCTGGGCATCCACTTCCCTTTGGGATTACCCTATAGCCTCAGGGAGAAATGCAGACAGTTCTTACCAAAGAACCAGAGCTTTTAGCTGCCCAAACATTGCAAGGTTGTTCACCACAGCCTCAGTTAAAGTCAAAGGAGCTTCTTCTCTTTCAGCTATAAGGCTGCTCAGAGACTTCAGGATGGTGAGATGTCTGTTGTTTGGCAGTTACCACTTGCAATAAAAATGTACAAAGACTTTGTTGAACAGGGCCCATGTAAGTGTGGCCCCTGAAGATCCTGGTGTGGCTTACGAGGAGGACATTTCTGTGCTGGTACCATTTCTGGCTTGGGCAGAGCAGCAGAACCCTTGCAGGTGATCCCATGGCAGGCCAGCAGAATAGGAAGGCTTCTTCTGATTCCTTTTCAAACCTGGGAGATGGACTGTGCCTTTTTTTGTGCAAAACATTGATCTAATTCTTTTGCTGAGTTCCGGCCACCGACTCTGTGCACAGAAGAGTGTTCTTTAAAATGAACACACATGTTGCCGGGTTGTACAAAGGGAGGAAGCACAGAGAGTTCTCAGGGTCATGTCTCTCAACAAGAAACGAGACTGGTACTTTTTTTTTTTGCTTTGCACACTAGAAAGCACAAAAGAAAGTCTGGTAAAAGTGTAAGCAAAGGGCTAGATCATAGTGCTGATAAATCTGTCAACGTTATCCAAAATTTTGCCTTTTTTGTTAGCTAGGATGTTCTCTCTTTGTGCTGTACCTTTGAGTCTGAACAGACACTGAGGAAATGGTGCTTTATGAATGTGATGTAAGAAAAAAGATCCACAAGCTGAAAGAGTTCTCTCTTATATTTGGAGCTCACTTCTCTCTATAAATCGAATGAATTAATGAATTTAACCCCACAAGGCTTAGTACTTCCTCCAGTGTCTCAAAACTTGCCAATCAATCTGCAAAGAATTTTCTCTTTTTTTGTCTCAGTCTCTTAAAGAGAAATCTCATTAAAAGAGGACCCTAAAAACAGGAACTATTGAAATTACTCTTGAGAAGCGTCTGGCAGGCAAGTCTGATTCTGGAATGGAAAATCCCGTTTATTCCTTCTGGATATCTGTGAAGTGGTCGGCATCTCCTGATACTCAGGCATTCTTCACTGCAATTTCCGAATATAAAATGACAAATGAAACTTGTGGGTTTTCCCTCCACTCTAATACAGCTTTTCATACATGAATTTGTATAGGAAGTATTCTCAAGAAAATGTGGAGTGAGAACAATTGTTTACTAATGGTAGTTGGGGATGAAATTCCCTTCTTCCTCATACAGCCTTAGGAGCACTAAGTTGCCTGTTTTCTTGCATATTCTCTTGTTAATCACAGGTTCTTACCTCCTGATCCTGGGTAGGCTTCCCTTATCCCATCTCCCCCTTCTCCCAACCCCCCTGTATCAGCTCCCCCTTCCTGCTCTTCCCTATCCCAGGTGTTTTGGGACACAGAGGAGCACTGTCAGTTCGGTTGTGCTCAGTGGGCAGGTCATTTACCATGAGGGTGGGGAGGCCCTGGCACAGGCTGCCCAGAGAAGCTGTGGCTGCCCCATCCCTGGAAGTGTCCAAGGCCAGGTTGGACGGGGCTTGGAGCAACCTGGGCTGGTGGAAGATGTCCCTGCCTGTGGCAGAGGGGGTTGGAACGAGGTGATCATTCAGACCCAAACCATTCTCTGATTCTGTGATTCAGGTTTAGGATAACCATCTATGTTTGTTTTGGAAATTAAAGAACAGGGCGTCTGTGGTGAAGACAAAAATGCTGCTGTGCTAGCTGTAAGTGTTGTATGCAGAAGTAGAAATGGGATTATCAAACCAAGTCCCAGCACTGCAAAAAGGTTTTAAATGCAGCTAATTGTCTTTTGCAAGATGAAGTGTCACTGCAGAGCACAGTTATTATTAGAGGATCTAGTTGTTAAAATCACAAGGGGAGGGGAAAGTGAGAGGTGGTGGAATGAGCCGCTTGGCATTTAGTGGTACATGACAAAGTAAAGAGAAAATGAGAAAGTAAAGTTTTACCCAATCCAGGGAGATGTGATTGTCTGGGATTCACATCTGGAAAGCTGGGGGTAGCTGAGCCATGTGGTTGCAGTTGTACCACAGTTTACCTTCCCTTGGGTTTTTTTTTTCTGTCCTGTATGTAGAGTCATGCCATCGACAGCCATGGCAGGTCCTGTCCTTACTATTTCATGCCTTTTGACATTGAAATGGCTGAATCATTGTTAATTTTTTTTGAACAAAATTTTGATTTTGTTGGTTTCAGTCACTGATTGATCCTTTTTCACTTCCTTTTTCCCTTGTCTCTCTGTGCTTCGCTGGACATGGCGCGCAGGGGAGTTCTCAGGTGTGTATCTCCTGCTCAGTTCCCTTTCTTGTTTCTTTTTTCCTGGTTGAGGTCGGATGATGTGGTATACACGTGTGATACTCCCCTGCTCTTGTCCAAACACAGTTGGCTTTGCAGACTTCTCCCGCCTCGCCTCGCTTGTTGCCTCACACTGGTGGGTCCCTGCAGCGGGAGGTCCCCGCTCTGCTCACACTCTGCTGCCTTTTAACCCACCCTCCCTGTGTGGCTGTGGACAGGTTTGCTCCACAGTGTTTGCTCCACAGTGGCCTGTCACTTGAGGTCTTGGGGCTCAAATGGCTTTTTTTTTCTGCCAGGAAGGGTGCTTGTAGCAGAAGTTGGGTGGTCACAGGCTGAGTGAGAGTCCCATTGTCCTCTCCTCCTCACTGTGCTGCGAGGAGTCCCTCCATGTGCCAGTCGATCTGGGGGTTACCTGGTGCATACCAGCCCTCTTAGGGTATAGTGGTAGTGACATTAAAGACACTTTCTTGATGGGTTAGAGTGGCAAAGCTTCTGTCTTTCTGGCAGGAGGTGGGTCATCTGTCACTGATGGCTCTGTCCTTTGTTTGGAGAAGGTCCTTGCTGCCCTAGGGCCATGCTCTGCACCTTCCTGTAAAACACACTTGGGCCCTTATGTGATTTCAGTTGAAGTCAAGGGGAGCTCTCTTGATCCCAGTGCAAACTGGGTGAAGCTTTCCCTGTGGTGGCCTGGCAGCTGCAGTGGTGTGATGAGGTGTGCGATGAGCTCTGCCCCATCCCTGTGCCTGGCACCGCTCCGTGAGGGCTCTGTGATGGTACAAAAGAAAGGGACGGCATCATCCTCTCTTTTAATTTGAACTGCTTTTACTGTAAGCCACTTTTTTTTGGACATTCTTCAGAAAACCTCCCACTGAAGGAGAGTTGGAGTTTGTTGAAGTGTGGAGGTGGATTTGGGCCTTTTTAGGCCAGATGAAAGTTCACCCCCCTTTTTTTCCTCCCTGCCCCTGTCCTTCCCTCACCCTGTTCATAATGTCTGTTGACCTGCCTTTGTTGTGGTGATGGGAAACTCAAGGATGGGTCATACAGGGGAAATGATGAAGATGGAAGAAGCAGATGAGGTCATCTCAAGCTTGTCCTGACATCTGTTGCAATATGACATGGGGTGATGGTTTTAAACTAAGACTGGGGAGATTTAGATTAGATATAAGGAAGAATTTTTTTACAGTGAGGGTGGGGAGGCCCTGGCACAGGTTGCCCAGAGAAGCTGTGGCTGCCCCATCCCTGGAAGTGTTCAAGGCCAGGTTGGGCGGGGCTTGGAGCACCCTGGGCTAGTGGAAGGTGTCCCTGCCCAAGGCAGGGGGTTGGAATGAGTGGTCTTTAAGGTCCCTTCCAACCCAGACCATTCTGTGATACTCTCAGATGGAAGTCCCTGTTAGGTCAGACTGCAGCAGAACAAGGTTACTTTCTCACATGTGCTGGCACCACACATTGTACACGTGCTGATGAGCTGCTCTGTTTGCTGTTTACAGATTGGTACTTAATGGCTGCTTTTTTTTCTCTTCCTTTCTTCCCCTTTGTCCCCATCTCTTTCTGTTCCCTTTCTCGTATGGGATGGCTCTCATAGTACGAGATGATTTCTTTGGTAAGGCGAAGGCTTCCTTTCTTTTTTCCTTTTTTTTAACATGCATTTTTTTCCAAATTCCTTCCATTCACTCACCATCCCTCCATATGTCTTGCATTACCTTGGTTTGGTTTTTTGTGGTGGTGGCATCACCTCTCCAAGAAGCAGGATGCAGCTGCTCTGTAGAGGTGGTTTGGGGGTTCTCCTCTGTTTCATGTAGTTGATTATCCGCTTTGATGCTTCACACTGTTTGCCTGGCTGTGGGAGGAGGATGGTGTAGGATGAGCTCTGTTAGACAGGGCTCTGCCCAGATCTCTCTTCCCTTTGCTCCGCATCACAAAGGGCTGAAGAGGTCTCCTTAAAGTCACTCCACACTGGGTTTTCTTCCCACGAGCAGGGCTGTCACACTACAGCCTGCACAAGGAAGATTATCTCACAGTGCCCATGGCTCTGGGGAGGCTTCATCCAGTTCTTTATTGCCAGCCCAGCCTTTCAGACCTCTGGCTGGTTAAAGCATTGGATTGTCACTGTGTCACACGAGTAAGGTAGAAACTACGGTGAGGATACTGATGGAACACTGTGTTCTGGCATGATAGCTCACCCTCTTCCCCAGAATTCCTTTCTTTCCCAAAAACAGCTGCAGAGAGGGATGTATGACTCAAGAATGGGAAGGAAGATGATTTAATCCAAAAAGATGGGGATGATCTATTTCCCTTGATGTCCCTCAGCACCTGTAATGTCCTTGTGCCAATTTAATGCCTTTCAGGCTAAATATTTTTTTGATTATGTGTAGAATCACTTAAATTTAGCAAGAAAATAATGTAATAAACAGATGACCAAGAAGCAGCATGACACAAAAAAAGGGCTATAGATCCTTCACCTTACCAACCCAAAATACCCTGCAGTTTGCACTGCAGTTAGTGTTTCCCACTTTTGTGCTGTTGGAATATTCTTTGACACAGCATCCAAAGAACACATTGCCTGAAACATCAAAGTGATTAATTACCTGTCTACTAATTTTTCAAAAGTTCTTTGAAAATGCTACTTCTTACTCATTCTTGCTGGGAATTTGCTTTTGCCATCATAAATTCATCCCATTTAACTGTGGGAAGAGGATCTGTATGTTGGAGTGTTGTGGCGTGTTCTCACTTCTCATGTGCTGCCATGTTCCTCTAACTTTCGTTTACTTAAAGTTTGTGGGGTTTTTAATTTTTTTGCAAATACTAATTAATTGACAAATGAGGTATCACGAAAACTGTTGATGTCTTTGCTGTGAAGGAAGAGGTAGTTCAGAGGGCAGGACAAGGAGCGCTGCAGCACAAACACTGATGGGGGAGACTTCTTCATGCTCTGGGACGCGTGGTGAGATACGAGCTGCACCCCTCAGCACTGCCCCCCAACAGGGAGAGGCCTCTTTGCCTTCAGCTCTCAGGTGGCCTGTATTCCCCTGTATAAGGCAGAAGCTGACCCTGGGACTCAGCAAGTCTCTGGCAGCAGGAAGCAACCCAGATACGCTTTTGGGTCACTAAATTCCTTTGATTTTATGAACTACAGAATTTGGCCTTCACTCTTAGCCCCAGATTTGTCAACGTTCTTGTAACCCAGTCTGCAGATTGCAGCTGTACGGGCAAGTGCAGAGTGTCTGGACTAGGTGTTAAGTGTGGGTCTGAAGTGATGGGACTGAGACTTCACATTTTAAACGTCTGTGAGAACGCTGTTCAAGGTAGATAGAGCAAGGGACAAGCTGCAGTCCTATTAAAATTGCTCCAGCAGAAGGCTGGTAATGGGAAGCCTTTCATGTGCATGAAACTGGTCACAGTCACAATCCCAAATCTGTACTGAGAAACAGAAAATTTGGCTTATACTAGGAAAGGAAAAAAATCACTGGCGTGCAGAGCAGGACAACAGCTTGGGCAGTGTTCTGCTGTCCTTTGTAAAAACCCCTAAACTCTACCTTCTTTCTCTGTGGGGAATGATTAAAAAACCTTCGTAATAGCTGATGGCTGAACCAGGAATTACCACCTTGACTGCCCTGTGAAGGTCAGGATGAGAAGCTAGCTCTACATTTGGGCTCTCTACAGGACACATGGGTGTCTTTGCTGGGGTTGTTTGGTCATTCAGTGAGAGACACTCCACTCTCCACACAGGACACAGGAGCCTAGGGAAGCCTAACAAAAGTGATTTCTCTTCCTCAAGCATGAGTCAGGCAGTGGTACGACAGCTTCATGTTTCTAGGAGAGCAGGTTAAAACTGCCTGGCCTTTCTTTTCAGGAATGGGCAAAGAAGTGGGGAATCTGCTGTTGGAGAACTCGCAGCTGCTGGAGACCAAGTAAGGAACTGTCACATTCTCTGATCTGCCTGCCTGTTTATAGAGGAGATGTCACCTCGAAGTAGGTCTTGGCCAGAACTCCTGCCTCATAGGGGCTCACTTGTTTATCTGATAGGTTCTCCTGAATACTTGTTCCTTCAGCTGCAGAAGAGGAATTGCTCTCCTGAGCTATTTCCTAACTGTTTCCTTTCTGCAGGCACTTGGGAGAAGCCTCTGGGCATGTGCTGGTAGGGGCTGATGCCATCTGAGATCAATGGCAAGCTTTAAATTAACTTCTGTGGGAATCCAGTTGTGGGTTTGAGCCTCTGAAGATGTTGCTGTTCATAAGTTTTTATTTGCAAGGTGTGTTCTTTGAAAAGAAAATTTTGTGAGAGGAGAGTTCTCAAAGATTTCACAGAGCTTTGATAGAGGAGAAGCAGACAATGTAATGGAGTTAGTTTTTGAGAAAGGCTGGCAAACCAGCTACTAAGGCTGAACAGCCAGGAGGGAGAAGGCAGGGTACTCCCAGGGGAGAGCTGGAGAACTTACTGTGGTAGGAATTTGCTGATTTTATAATTTTAAGACATTTTGGAGCTGATTGGAAATGCGTATTTCTATTGCCATTGACCACAATTATCCACAATTGCGGATGGCAGCAGTTTTGAAAGGCATGTTTCAGACCTTCATTCTGTCAAAAATAGATTTGAACTTTACACAGGTGATAGGTTACCCTACATCTGCCTTCTGCGGTGTTCTGCCATCTTCTGAAGGAGAGTCAGGATACAGGAATGGACAAACCTCATCCTGACCAATTATGGTGATTTCTGTGTTCTTCTGCATCTCCATCCTCGCAAAATTTAATCTGCCATGAGTTAGAGCTGGACTGAATTGTTAAACACACTCATTTCAACTCTCCTTGTAGTGTCTGTGACTTTAGTTTAAGGTCTGTTTTATGGACAGCTCCTGGTTTGGGGCATTTTTGCTTATTGTGCCTTTCACACCTTTAAGAAATGCTTTGAACGTTGTGAAGAATGATTTGATTGCCAAGGTGGACCAGCTGTCTGGGGAGCAGGAAGTGCTGAAGGGGGAGCTGGAAGCGACAAAGCAGGCCAAAGCCAAAATAGAAACCAGAGTCAAGGAGCTGGAGGAGGAGCTGAAGAGGTGAGTGATCACCCCCCTGCCCCAGGCAGCTGAGAGTCAGGAGTGGTAAACCCACCTCCTCTGTTCATTTGACTCCGTTTCACTTCTGGGATTAGCATTGGCATTCCATACAGAGCAGAACAAGGCTGATGGTAGGTGGCTGAGATATGTTTAGCATTGCATTGTTTTTATTGGATTGAAATGGATTATTGAACCGTAGAAAACGAGAATTTTCCTCCCCAGAATTAGGATTCTGCAGCAGCAACTTCAAATCCAGGCTTCCTGGAGTGAAGCTTTCAGGGTTTCAATTTGCAATTAAAAAAACCAACCAAACAAAACAAAAACAAAAGGGAGTTTAAAAACCAATAGTTTTGAAGGAAACTGCCAAGAGCTTGATCCTTGTAGCATGCAGTTCTGAGAGAAGTGGATGTCCATTCATTTACTGAAAGAGCTCATTCAGGGTTGCACAAGCAATATTTAAATGCCCGTGCTGATAATTGTTTCATTGCTGATGTTAAGAATGAGAAGAGGCAGAAGAGATTCTGAAGTTCAATACAGGAAGATCCCACTTCTTATTTTCCTCTCACACTAGAGAAAGCAAAGCCTGAGTGCCCAGCAAAGCCTGGGATGGTTTCACATGCCTATACTAAGGCTGCCTCCTGGGGCTCAGAACAGCACAGATCCATTGTGGCTGGCTGTGCGTGACTCCGCAGGAGCTCAGCGTAGGGGACAGGGTTTGTTCTGCAGCTGGAATTGGGAAGGTTCTGTAGTCTGAGCTCAGAATCACCAAGAATAACACAGACTGGTCTCTTAATTGTTCAGAATGTCTGAAATGAAAGTAGTCTTGCAAGCAGGCAGATTTTTTAAATGCCTTTTGAGTCTCATAATGTGGGAGTTTAGAGAAATTAAAAGTACTCAAATAGTTTAAGTATTTTTTAATCATGGATTTGGTGTTCTCTTCTTTACCGTTTTGGCAAACTGTCCTTCACATTAGGGGCTTTTTTCACTGCATTGAATCACACAGGATTGCATTAAAATCAGAAGCAGCCCAGAAGAAGCACTTAAGCCAGCATTTTCCCTGCTGATAATGGCTCGGTTTTCCCATGTTCTCATCAAACATTTGAACATAGATTATGGTTCAGAAATGGTAACTGGATGGACTGTTTCAGTATTTTGGTGCAAAATATTTGAAATAAATGTGCAAATGTGTGAAAGAATTGGGATGATGTTGGTGAAGTTGTTCAGAAACTCATACTAGAAGAAGGAGGGAACATTATCAGAGAAGCATCTCATAATTTGTACACTTGGTACACATGGTTTGAAATCTCTCCCTTGTGATGCATTATCCAGACCTTCCCTTAGCTGGTTCTCTTCCTAAATGTCCTCAGGGCCAGCTGTGGTGTCACTTGCTGGTTTGATCCCTTTCTTCCTGTTTCCTAGAGTGAAATCCGAAGCCATTGTTGCCCGACGAGAGCCCAAAGAGGAGGTGGAGGATGTAAGCAGCTATCTCTGTACAGAATTGGTATATGACATTACTAAAATGCCTGCGGGGAAAGGGGGTTGATATACTTACCTATATTGCTTCATATGTATGTCCTGAGATGCAGACTGATGTGCCTTTGTTAGTGATGAGGGCAAGGCTGGTGAACAGGTTGTGGCTGATGACCATGAAATACATCTTCATACAAGTTCCAAACCAGAATTTGGCGCAGTGGAGCAGCCGACCCAGGGGCAGTAGCACTGTGCAGGATGTGGCCTCTGCAGCCCGATGCCCTGCTCAGCCCCATCCCGTTGTATCCGCTTCTCCTAACTTGGAATTAAATTCTAGTGTGCAGTGGGGTTCCTCTCGGTGTTATAACTGTCAGGCTTCTCCCGAAGAGCCTGTCCCCATGCTTGCAGTGAAGCTGTAGCCATGAGGACATGGTGCAGTGAAATCCAGGTTACACAGCCAGCCTTGCAGCAGTGACTGTCACCTTGTCTTAGTGCTGCAGCACCGTCTTCCTGTTAATTCTTTTCCATAAGCCAGTGCTGCCTCTTACAGAATTCAGGCAGAGAAGACTCATGGGCTGTTCTAGCACAGCTTCAAACTGTTTTGACTGAGATAGAAGCTTTTCAACAAAGACCAACTGTAGCTCAAAAAAAAGGCAAACCAAGCAGTAACAGAGATTTCGTTGTAGGTGTCCCTGCTGGGACACGGAGTTTGATACAGTGCTTGTCAGTGTTACTGTCTTCTTACTTGCACAGTGTATCAGAGGAGGTTCAGTTCTAAGCCTAAATCTCTTGACTTGATTGGGGTGAACTTGTTCTGTTGAGAATTGAGGTAGATGGGAACATTTTCAAGTTGTGCTGGTGAGCTGCTGAAGAGAGCTGGGGTTTTTTCAGCTGAACTGACAGAAGGTCTGTAATTTTTTTTTAAATTTAGAAAATAAGTGATAAATTCCTTTTCATTTATACAGTTCTTGTTTTGACTGGTCATACAGGTTTGATTCGAAGTTCAAGGAGGCTGGAGATGGAATTGGTTAATTTAATTAGTTAATAATGAATTGGTGATAAGAGCTATTCCAGCTCTCTGCAGCACTCACCAGCCAGGCTGAGTTTGGGAATTGCCATAGTCTAGCACAACCCTGTACCACTCCCTGGTAATGAGTTCCCAAAATCCTTGCAGTCTTTTTTTGGGCAGATATTTTTCCCAATTTAGCCACGTTGTTTTCATTTTCCACTCTTCAAAAGAGACAAACAGAATCTCATTTTCCCAACCCAAAGCCGCCTGTGCCCTCATTGGAAGGTCAAGTTGTGTCACCAAAGACAAAAAGACCTTTCCTTAGTTTCCTGTGTGCTACCTTTATCCATCTGTACTAACAGAATACCTCCTCTTCCAGTCCTCCTGAGGGGACAGATGGCATTATGTGGTGCTCCCTGCTGCTTGTGGCTGGCTTTGCTAATGGGTTAAAACTTTGGTTTCCAAACTTCTGGACCAATGGACCACTGTCAGTTCTCATCACTCCCTGTAGACTATGAAAGCACCTTGCTGGCAATAGTCCTGGGACAGGATGTGTGTGTCTGTATGTGTATGTATGAGGGCCATGTGCTCAAGTTGGTGGTGATGCTTCTTCTAATTCCCATAGTTTTGCAGAACACCCAGAGGTCCGTGGGCCGTAGTTTGGAGCTCACTGTCTGGAACTAGCACCTTATATGGGGAAATTGGGGGGTAATTAGGCAGGACAGGAGGAGAACTAACAAATATGTGTCTGTCTCCTGACTTGCCCTGTACTAACCTCAATCCCATTCCATCTTTTGTTGGCTGAAGCAGTGCTCCTCCCCTCTACAGGACAGCATTCCCATTGCCCAGCGCCGGCGCTTCACCCGCGTGGAGATGGCCCGGGTCCTGATGGAGCGCAACCAGTACAAGGAGAGGCTGATGGAGCTCCAGGAGGCTGTCAGGTGGACAGAGATGATCAGGTGAGGCTGGGTGTTGGGGAGTGTCCCTGTGTAGGACAGAACCTGGCCATGTTTGACCTTGTGTCAGTGTAAGCCCTACCAACACAGGGGTTGAGAAGTGCTGGAAGTTTTCCAAACTGCAGATGTTTCTCTCCTAATACCCAATTCTTTCTCTCTTGTTCCTGAACCTGGGCTGCAAATCTCATGTTTTGGAGACCATTATTTGGAGACTCTGGGCAGTTGTTTGTCTTGCTTGTTTCTTGTGTGCTAACTAAGCTGGGAGAAGTTCCAGGGGGGAGTATTGCTTCTAATTGATGAATTTTAAAGGCTTGGCTTGGAGTGACTGTAATGCTAGGGTCTGTAGTTCCCAGACTGTCTGTGGCAGTGACAGTGTTACAGGGAATTGATAAAACTTTGTATTGAACACACTTGCTTGCACTTCATGTCAACATTGAAAAGTGTTTGGGTGTGCTTGCATTGAAGGCCAGTGCATGTCCCTTTCTTTGGTGCATTTTGAAACACGTTAGAATGAATTCTGACTTTTGACATGGCTTCCTTGATGGAAATGACCTGCTGCTTAGCAGAAGCTTGTGTAAAGATGCTGAAATTAACTTGTTTTGACTGTGTTTATCCTTAGAGCTTCCCGTGAGCACCCGTCCGTCCAGGAGAAGAAGAAATCCACCATTTGGCAGTTGTAAGTTCTTTGGTGGTTTGTGCAAGATTAAGAAAAGGGGGAGTGTTGCCATTTCTACTTTAGACAGCAACTTACTGGACCTTGACGTTAATGAAATGTCAGATGAAAGTGTTGTTAGTTGAATCCTTTTGACTTCAAGGGTTTCCTTGGTCCTTAGTGAAATTAAAATGAGATCTGGACATCCACACTGCTTTTGTTTTACAAGCTGAAAAAGTTCAGGAATATCCTGGAATGGAAACATAGACGCACTCACAGTAAGTTGTAATAAAGGGCTGTTTTCAGAAGGTATCTGTTTCTGGAAGCTAAAAACACTTTATGCCAATCAAACCAAGGATGTAGCTCTGGGTTTGAAGCAGGGCAGTTTTTGTGATAGGCTTACAGCCCCTGATCCTGCACCTCTTGCTTCCCCTTTTGTGTATACATGGTGTCTGTCTCCCAGGGCCCCTTTTCTCTTACTTGTTGGCCTTTTTCTGTCCCCAGCTTCAGCCGTCTGTTCAGCTCTTCCTCCAGTCCCCCCCCAGCAAAGAGGACCTACCCCTCCGTGAACATCCACTACAAGTCTCCCACCACGGCAGGGTTCAGCCAGCGGCGCAGCCACACCATGTGCCAGATCTCCTCCGGCAGCCGCACCCTCGAGTTCTTCCCTGACGAGTGAGTTACGGGCTATGTGCCAAGCCAGGTTCCCCCCTGCAGCTGGGGACTGTTCTATTTATTCTATTCCCTAGAATAAGCTGGTTTCCACTTTAGAAACCGTGTGATGTTAGTATATCTCTGTCCCCTGTGGTTTATCTCCCAGAGCTTTCACTCATCAGTTACTTCGTGGATGGGCTCAGCAAACCTTGTCCTCCCAAACATATCGTGTCCATGGCTTTCCAGGCCATGATGGATCATCTCAGCAGGGACCACTGCTGCTCAAGTCGGCCTCAGCCCAGTTCTGCACTCATATTTGCCGACTGGGATGGAATGAAGTAGTCTTTTTGTCGTGGAGTGTGATGGCAGCACTGGGGCAAAGGGATGGAATGTCTGCCCAACACTTTTGACAAGGAGTTTAAGTGAAGACAAAAGTTCTCTCCACAGCACATTTAAGTTACAATATTAGGTATTAATCTTAACCATGCTAAAAATGAGCCTCTAGGTGTTGCTACTGCAGAGTCTTACCACAATTCTTAGTGTCTCTGACACGAAGGGAGAAAACTCTTCTGTGTTCACAACATGTTCTGCCATTGCGAGGTTTTACAGTTTCTCATGTGGTGTGTTTTTTTGGAAGAACTTTGGAGAATGTGATGGTAAAGTAGGATAACTTCTGCAATAAGAAGGATTTGTTGAGAAGACACTGGCTCAGGAGAAGAGCGATTGTTTTAGAAGGATAAATTTGTACCTTGTAGATACCCACTGCCTTTATTCTGTCTTTTTCTCTGATGACATCTCACAGTCATGATGTGGTGTCTGAGTGCTTCCCAGCAGTGGGACACCATCAGAGCTGCTTATGCTCTCCTTCTTACCCTGGGGGAGGAAGCATGAGCAGGGAAGTGTTTTGTTTCAGCAGGATGTTGGTTTTGTTTTAAGTAAATATGTTGCTATGTGTGTGTGTGTGTGAGTAGGGAGTTTTGGTTTGGATTTGATTGTTCTGCTGATGTTGATTGTATCTCATAATGATACTTTAAAAACCTTTTGAGAGCTGGAGCTGACACTCAAACAGGCTTTGTTTATATTAGAACATGTCTAAAAGCTCACAGATCAATATTTACTTTAACCTTTGCTAGTGCAAAGCTGGAGTTGTTCTCTTGGAACTAGCAGTAAGTGCACGTTTTCCTTGTCAGCACAGAAAGCCTAAAAATGGACAGAAAAATGCATAGTTGGCTATAAATGAGGAGGGGAAGAACTCAAAATGCCTTCCTGGTGGAAACATTAGATCAATGAATGGTAACAGGTCAGCGAAAATTGGTGTGATCTTCTAGATTTGTAGGTTTTAGGGAAGGGTGATTCCCTCTTTCTGAAGGTGTCTTGGAACATTTTAAGTGGTGAGGACAATGACTTGGCTTGCCACATTGCTCAGGTGACAGAGAGATTACAGCTGCCTGTGTCTGCTGCTCAGCGAAGTTCTTCTCTCTCTGATTCCCTGCATCTGTTTTCACAGCTGGATTTGGTTTGCTCTGTGTGCCCTCCCCTTTTCTGGCCACCCTCCCTTCACCCTCAGCTCCTGTCTTTAACCACTGATTGAGAGGTAACGCTGTGCTTCTCTCCTCAGTGACTGCACATCCTCAGCACGCCGGGAGCAGAAGCGGGAGCAGTACCGGCAGGTCCGGGAGCACGTGCGGAATGATGACGGGCGGTTGCAGGCCTGTGGCTGGAGCCTCCCAGCCAAGTACAAGCAGGTAGGGACCACACTCTGGACCAGCTGAGGGGAGGTACCCTTAGTCATTAGCTAATGACCTCAGTCATTAACTTAGCCTTAGTCATTAGCTATTTAATTTAGAGGTACAGTGCACATGTTTTGTTTGTACAACAGTTGTAGGCACAGATCAAATTAATGTCAATGGAGGAGCATTCCTCTGCATGAAGGTACTGAAAGAACCTACCCTAAACCAAAAGTAATTAAACTTTTCTGCCCAGAGCCCAGCTCTTTTTTTATTTCATTTGTTATAATTGGGCTTGAACATTAGTTATTTCATTTATACTCTGAGAACTTTAACAGTTGTCTAGTATGAAAAACAAATGCTGCTTGCACTCACTTCTCCCCATCAGTAACACAAAATCAAACATTAGCAGCCTCATTTGTTGGCCTATGACTCATTTAACTGGTCAGAGACCCCCTGAGAGGGGGGAGCCTTCCAGCATGGCTTGAAAGTGGATGAGGTTCAGGCCATAAGATCATAGAATCGTTAAGTTTGGAAAAGGCCTTTAAGATCATCAAGCCCATCCGTCACGATGGAAAGCAGTGCCAGTGTCCTGACTCTTTGCAGGGAGCATCTTTTCTCCATCAGCAGGGCCATGTGTATCCTCTGTTGGTCATCACTGGGGCACTGATGATGGTGAAAGGGTCTCTTGGGTGGGCTGCTCCCCGGGAGAGCATAGGGAGAACCCCCATAGGGATTCTGTTTCACGCAAGATGTGATAGGAAGCCTCAGCAGCAACCACCTCTGATTGATTCTGCCACTGATTACATCTCTCTTGCCATATCCTGGTGTTTGCAGCTTTATACTGTCTTTTTCATCTTCTGTCCCCCCAGCTGAGTCCCAATGGTGGTCAGGAAGACACTCGCATGAAAAACGTCCCTGTGCCTGTGTACTGTCGCCCGCTAGTAGAGAAGGACCCAACCATGAAGGTATGTTGTCTCTGCTTACCATGCAGTCCAGAGAGAGGATATGAAAGAAGCAAAGAATTTGGGTCACTAGACTTGCAATTTCTGCAACAGTCTGTACTTTTTTGACATTATATATTGTGAATTCTGTCCTTTGCTTCCTCTTCTTGAATGGTGGTTTCTAGTGGATGTAGGAAAAAGTATTTTAAGGACGCAATTCACAGCTGGTTCAGGTTAGCATATTCACTGGTAACAGGCCAGTATTATCTGGAGCAGATCTTTGTGAAGCTGTGTCTATCAATATTGGAATGTTTTGAGTAGAATGGCAGTTGGGAATAGGTGGTCATCTCTGCAGGTACCACAGAAAGTTACCTGAAGTAACCGTTTGTTTTGAAATAGCCAGTTTGTCATTCAGAAATGATTTTTAGAAATCATCCTGAGGATTAAGTTGTAAGAATATTCTTACACTGTTGTTTCTAGAAGGTTGGTGTGATCTTTGGATAATGTTCTGTGCAGCATCTTTCCTCTATGGTTTTGGATAAATCCAGTATTTGTTTCTGTAGTCATGTTCCCAGCATTCTCCTGAAAAACTCGCTCATAGGAGGTTAGTTGGATTTGATTTCAGAAAACAGGCAGTGAGTTGCTTCCACTCCACACTGGGTATGTAGGAGCTAAACCAGCAGATGGTTTTTCACACTTCAGGGATGGGTCAGCCGCAGCTTCTCTGGTCAACCTGTGCCAGGGCCTCACCAGCCTCACAGGGAAGAATTTGTTTGTAATATCTCATCTAAACCTGTCCACTTTCAGTTTGAACCCATTGAACATCTGCCATGTCCTGGCTTGCTTTGCTGCAGTGACTTAGGAACCCTGGAGTTGGAAAAACCGAAGACATTGCAGAAGCCTGTTTTCAGTTACACACCTGATTTATTATTTTCTTGAACTCTTTTAGCCACATCTATTAAAAAGGAGTGATTTTTGCTGGGCTCAGAGATCCTCTACCTTACCTCCTTTAAATCGGCTGTCTTCTATTAGAAATCAGCAAGAATTGGTGTTTCCAACTAAATGTTTTAGATATTTGACATTTAACAGTTCTCCACAAAGATGCCTAAATTCAAAGAGACCCTGGAGCCTCTAGAATTCTTAGTTCAGATTCCTGTTTCTGTTCCTTAGCTGTGGTGTGCAGCTGGAGTCAACCTCTCAGGATGGAGACCTTTGGAACCAGAGCCTGGGAATGGGCAGAAATTGGATCCTGGGCGTGATCCCCTCACCTGTGATAGGGAACTGGAAGGCGAGAACAACAAAAGTAACCATACATCTCCTGAGAAGAAAAAGGTCAGAAAAGAAAATGTTTTTTCTTTTTCCTCTGATGTTTTTTCTCATTCCATCCCCTGACATGCCCCCTCTCTCAGTACTTCTCCATAAAATGCTCTTCATATTACGCCACAAAATGCTCTGACTTGTACTTGTGGGGCAGGGCTGTGGTGTTCTGGCTCTTCTGTAACTTTCTGTGTGATTTCAGACAAATAATCCAGGATAAAGTTTTCCGGCTTCTGCTTTTGAAACATTTGGAGTTTTGAAAAAAATCCTAGTAATAAGTGCTTGGTGAGGTTGCTAGGGAGATTATGGAGTCCTCATCATTATAAAAAAAAAANGGAGATTTGGGATGCCTCAACATTAAAAAAAAAAAAAAAAAAAAAAAAAATCAGGCAAAGCTTTGTTTAAAGAACTGAGATACAAAGTCTATGAGTCCATTTGGGCCAAAAGTTGAAGTTCTTGAGATTTAATCCAGTTCTGGTTTTTAATAGTCTTAAGTTGTTTTTTATTTTTTAAAGAAGCAAGCTGTAATTTGCAGATAATAATTCAACATTGTATCCTTTCTGGTTTGTGGGATTTTTCTCCACACACAACTGTCTTAAACTGCTGCCCTATACTCTTCTGAGACCAACTTGCCTAAGATGATCAGTTGGGTGCATCCCAGCCTCGTGGTGTTCTGGCTGAAGGAATATTCAGTGGCATGTTAGTCAGACATCTCAACAGAAAAATTAGTGGCAAAATTCCTCTTGCCCTAAGGAGCCAGACAGGCTCTTTGTCCGATGCCCTGGATACTAGTGCAGCAATGTGAATGAAATTAGATTAGTAAGAATTAAAATATAAATTAATATACAATATATAAAATAGAAAATAAATTTACTATAGAATATATAATTTTATATAAATTACACCATGGTAAACGCTGCCAAGCACTGCTGAGGCTCAGGCTGATTCGGGAGGAGCACTGATTGGGCCCATGTGTTTGCTCTCCTAAAGGCAAAGGAGCTCCATGAGATGGATGCCACATCCAGCCGTGTCTGGATCCTCACTAGCACACTGTCCACCAGTAAAGTCGTGATCATTGATGCCAACCAGCCTGGCACTGTAGTGGACCAGTTCACTGTCTGCAACGCCCACGTGCTCTGCATTTCCAGCATCCCTGGTGAGTGGGGCCCAAGCTGGGGTCTGCACTAGGTCACCTGCCCCACTGAGGAGTGCAGATGTCCTCACTTGGGAACTAATCCTTGGGCTCTGTTGTGTCCTCCAAACACCACAACCCAGATCTTGCCTTCCTGTTGTGGAGATCCCTCCCTGTTGAGTGTTCAGTAAGTTGCTCCTTTGGCACAGACAAAAGATGGGTTTTTGAGAACAGGAGTGAGTCTTGCCAGAGTTTGGGAGGGCTCTGTACCTGCCCTGGATGCTGTTGCGAGGGATGAGGGGATCTGCCATGGTGCTGATGGAAGCTGTGGTGTCTCCCAGGTGGTGAACCCCAAGGGTCAGCATCTCCCATCATTAGGGCGACCTCAGGAGTGCAGCTACATTAAATGAGCAGTGACAGCTTGGTTTGCCTGAGAATCTGTTCTTTGCACTTCAGCGGCCAGTGAGAGTGACTATCCCCCGGGCGAGATCTTCTTGGAGGGGGATGTGAATCCTGAGGAGTCGGCTGGAGCAGACGGTGTCTTGGCAGGGATCACGCTGGTGGGCTGCGCGACCCGCTGCAATGTGCCACGAAGCAACTGTTCCTCGCGTGGGGACACACCTGTGCTGGACAAGGGACAGAGTGAGTTTCGGGACATAAAATTTAGTGACAGTTCAATTACAGCTAGTCTTGTTCGAGCCCATGGTGTTAGAGCCACATCCTTCTGTCCCCGAGTCAAACACTTGAGAGGCCTCCAGAAGTTTCTTAATGTGGTATGGCAGGAACAAAGGCCCTTTTGGTACATCTCTCCTCTGAGCCTTCCTTTTCTCTCTGATCCACATCCTGCAGCCCTGGTTGTGGGGGTCATGCAGCAGAGTGTTTTGGACAGGTGAGATGTTTGCCCTGCTACAGTTGCTGCTGCTCTCATTGCTTTCTCCCCTGAGCCTTGGAAGCCAGTTAAGCTCATATGCAAACCACACTGCTGCCCTTGCTGACTCCATACTGCAGTGGTAGCCCTGGAGACCTTCTGGTGCTGTGCTAGTCACAGATTGTGCCTCACTTTAAAATAGTCTCTGTTCCCCATCCAGGTAGAAGATGCTGGATGAGCTGCTGTCTGTGGCGCAGGCTCAGGCCTTGGTTGAGTTTTGGCAAGGAAAGATAAAGAATTAACTGTAGCCTGATGTCTGTATGTAGTTAACTCACCAGCTCATTGTCCAGCATGTCTCACACTGCTTCTTGTCCTCCAGGTGAGGTGGCTCCCGTCTGCAATGGGAAGATCAACCAGTCCCAGTCTACTGAGGAGGCAACGGAGGCTACGGAGGTCCCGGAGAGCAGCGCCAGCGAGGCAGAGCCGGCGCAGGCCCGGCCCGGCCCCCTCACCGAGCACGTGTTCACAGACCCTGTCCCAGCACAGGCACCCAGGCAGAATGGGTAGGAGGACTGGGGTCAGAGTGCCAGCTCAGTTATTAATCAGCTCTGCTTTCATAAGCTTTGGGATAAGAGAAGCAGCCCAATCTTCTGATAGAGTGTCAGACGTCTATCAGTTTTGTGCCCAAGCGGTGTAACAGATGGGATGGATGATAGGAGGGAAAGAAATGAAAAGAAACATGGTTTAGCCTGCAGCAGACGGGGTCAGCTGTTAAAGTGCAAATATTTAACCTCTCACTATGAAGGCAGATCTTCCAAAGAACATGCACATTTGACGTTCCTACTGAAGGAACTTACTGATCTTTGTGTATAAATGATGATGGATATTTTTCTAGTAGTACCTCTGATTTGCTGTAAAAGTAACCAAGAAAGCATATGCACCACCCAGAAATTCTTAAGACAAACAAGTGATGTGATGGCCTGAGGACTAGAGTGGACATCTTGGATACAGATTGTTCCTAAATGCCCAAGTTGCTCTAAGATGTTTCTGTTGAAGTTAGAAATGAACAGGGAAGATGCTGTTTGTGTAGTAGTCCTTCTAAACACTCAAGTGTAGATTTGAAGGAGTTGTTGTTTGTTGGCGGGGGAGGAAGGAAATGTTGCAAATTGCAAATCTGCAATTAAAAACCACCAAAGGGGGGGAAGTGATTTGTGCCTGCAAGGCCCCACACCTGCCTGTGAGTGCCAGGCTGTGGGCCTGGGAGGGCATTCTGTGCAGTGCTGCTGCTGAACCTCTCATGCTGTTCTTTTGCCTCTTCAGGGAGAATGGGCAGCTGAAGATGGAGCCCAGCACAACACTGCCAGATCAGGAGCTGATTGGGGATGCTGCTGGGACCTGCACCAGTGCTGCCCCCACCATGTGGCTGGGAGCTCAGAATGGCTGGTGGGTTCCCCTTGAGCTGGCAGATCTCTGTCACCTCCGTGCTCTGGGCTCCGTTTTTCATGTGCACACACCTTTAGTTCACTGCTTGTTTCTGGAGAAGGTTTTCATTCCTCATTTTATTGCTCAGCTCACCATAGTCTCAGGGTTTTAACCTCACTTTCCTACCAGAAGAAAAGACTCAAGTGTGGTCAGCTGAAGGTGTGGGGCCTGCTGCTAACCCTCCATTTGTCCTCTCTCACAGGCTTTATGTGCACTCGGCTGTGTCCAACTGGAAGAAGTGTCTGCACTCAATAAAGCTGAAGGACTCTGTGCTGAGCCTGGTGTAAGTGTGCATTCCAAGGGACCTGGAGGAGAAGGTTCAGGGCATGAATGATACTTTAGAGGGGCAGTAGCAGCTTTTTGTTATAGATTCACAGAACCACAAAGTGGTTTGGGTTGGAAGGGACCTTAAAGATCCTCTTGTTCCAACTTCCTGCCACGGCCTTGGTTACTCTAAGCCCTGTCCACGTTCCTGGCCTTGAACAATTCCAGGAATGTGGCAGCCATAACTTTTTCTTTGCTCTCCCAAGTGCCTGGGTTTGTGAGGGAAGTTTCCCAAGGTTTTTGTTATGGGTAAGCCTCATACTGACCCATTTTCCTGCTCAACTGCAGCCCTGACCCAATTTAGTGAATACATAATTAGCAGTATCAGGAGGAAATGCGTGGGGAAAAGAAAGGCAAAATTTCACTGAGGAGTAAATTAGAGGGAATTTGTTGAAATTGGTGGGGTTTGTATTGTGAAGGAGAAGAATTTCCTCAGCATAAAATTTAGGGAAGATCCTATTGCAGTGAAGGTGTGATCCTCTTGCAGGATGTTCCTGCAAGTGCTAAACTGACTGGAAATTGTAGAGACAACATAAAGATTGTGTGTATGGATGGCAGGAAGGGTTTATTAGTCCCTCACCTCTGCAGGCTTTTGTAAGTATTTACTGTTCTGTAATTTCAGGCATGTGAAAGGGAGGGTCCTGGTTGCTCTGGCAGATGGAACACTAGCCATATTCCACCGGGGAGAGGGTAAGAATCAGTGTAATGGAGAAAACAAAATTTGACTGAAAGTGCAGCAGTACAAACACAGAGTTGAAACACATAGCTATTATACACATAATTGCTATCCTAAACCATCCCAGGCTTACTCTAACACTGCTTCCTGAACTGTTCTGAACAAAAATGCGTGTGTAGAGTAAATGTGACACTTCTGGAAATGCGTATGCTGTGCAGTTGCTTGAGGCACACTCGGTAAATTCAATTTCTGTTCCTCTTCACTGCTGTGGGTTTTGTTTCCCTGTGGCTTGAGCAGTTTCTTAGCTGTGTTCATACCTGACAGCACTTCGAAATTTTCTGACTGTGACTAATGTTGGCTTATAAAGAGCTTAGTTATTCATTGAGTAGCAGTTCATTCAGCAAGCTGAAATACAGAGATTTCTGGGTTCATGCAATTCAAATTTTGATTCAGCCTTTGTCACTAGCTCAAGCCTGACCATTGACACATCAAAATTGTTCCCATCAGAAATAAGATAAAGCTTCATGACAGAGAGACTGCCTGTCTGTGAAGGACACAATATCTGCCTCTTTAGTTAGAAATAACAGGGAGAGAAGGGAGATCTCATTCCTTATCCTGGCTTTGACACTTTGAGGGAATTATGTTGTATGCCTGTGATGTGAGGAAGCCTCCCTACAAGGACGGTATGGCCCATTGGCTTTTCAAGTATTCTTCTCCTGCTGGTTTTGTTGTACTTGTTAGAGAAGCCTGCTTGTTTCATTGTAGTAAAGGATATTTAAATTAGCCTGATTTGGAGCACTTCTAGACACCAAACTAAACTTCATTGTTACATGTTTCATCAGTGTAAGACTGTGCCTGAAGCAGGAGTATGGAGGCATGGGAAGGTCACAGACATAAGCCAGCTGAGCATTTGAGTACCACCTAAGCCTATATACCCGAATATACAGGGAAAGGTAGAGGATTCTGTTGTCTGCTGACATGTCACAGAGGAGATGCATCTTTCCACACTTGTTTTTCACCTCAGATGGCCAGTGGGATCTCAGCAATTACCACCTGATGGATCTTGGCCACACTCATCACTCAATCCGCTGCATGGCTGTGGTCTATGATAGAGTCTGGTGTGGCTACAAGAACAAAATCCATGTTATCCAGCCAAAGACAATGCAGATTGAGGTAAGAGAGCACATGTGTGTCTGTGCACACACACACGTTGTATTTATTCTTACAGCTGTTTTCTGCTGCACTGTGTGAAATGCAGAACCTTTGGGTTGTCATTGCTTACTGCAGAACCCAAACTGTCAGTCTGGGTCATTTATGATCCAGTCTGCCAGGAGGTATTTATCCCTTCCTCCCTTTGCAGAGCATAATTCTTTAAATAAGTCTAAACTGAGCATTTTCTTTGCCTTTACTTGTGAGTCTGTGAGGCCAGGTGCTGTTAAAACATAGGTGTGTGCTTTACAGTGATCCTTCACATAAGGTCTGAGGCTTCATCTGTAGGCATTGTGGCACAGAGGAACAGTATAGTTAGCAAGCCCCCGTGATCCCAGCTGCCTAAGGAAAAAATGATATTTAGAGCCTTTTGGTTGAAATTCAGTACAGTGATATTGGTACAGATCTGTCTGAATGTTTGAAATAATCCTGTCAAGACGAAAAGTAGTGCTGGATCTGAAGTTCACATCAGTGAGCCAAGGCAATTTGATCTTGGGAATTTATCCTGGAGTTGTGTGTTTTCCTTTTCTATCGAATACATTGAAAGCCCTTGGTTTCTAAATGTCATTGCTCCTGAACTGGTCTGCAAAGACCATGAACTCTGCAAAGCTGCTCAAGCAAGGGATTTCCTGTGTCCTGTAGTAAACTGCTGTGGTCAGCTGGCATTAACACAGCTTCCCCAAGAGCTTTGGAACCCAAACAAGTGATCTCAGTTGAGCAAAATGGAGTATACGTGTAGATAATGGCAAACCTATTGTGAACTCAATTTGGTTCACCTATTTCAGAAATCCTTTGATGCCCACCCTCGGCGGGAGAGCCAGGTGCGACAGCTGGCATGGATTGGAGATGGAGTGTGGGTTTCCATCCGCCTGGACTCCACCCTGAGGCTCTACCACGCCCACAGCCATCAGCACCTGCAGGATGTCGACATTGAGCCTTACGTCAGCAAGATGCTGGGTGAGGCAGTGGGGCCTGTCAGGCAGTGGTCTGTTACTTACTGAGATGAGACCAGAATTTGCCCAAAGCAGACCTTGCCCAAAGTAATCACTGACTCCCCAACTCTCATTCATGCTTACTAGGCACTGGAAAGCTGGGTTTCTCCTTCGTGCGGATCACAGCCCTGCTCATCGCCGGCAACCGCCTCTGGGTGGGCACTGGGAACGGTGTCGTCATCTCCATTCCCCTGACAGAGAGTAAGTGGCATTTATTGAAGATACTTCTGCATCCCCCCACTAAAAAAAGAAGCTTTTGGGTGTTACTTGTGGGTGGCTCAGGCAGGCTGATGCTTTCCCAACACCTGACACCCCTGACACGTAGCCGTGTTCAGGGAGAAGAGCCCGAAGTCTGAGCAGCCCTGGACTTGGTGTAACTCTTATTAAGGAATTAAGTGTTCGGTTGAATGGATGTAACCTATTTAAAACCAAGCAGGTATTTGTTTCTGCACTTTTCAGTTCAGTTCAGTTTGAAGCTGTTTCCTCCTTGGGGGGACATCGCTACCATCCCTACAGTCTTCTTTTTAGAGCATGACCTTGAGAGAGCAGAGTGGTATGAACTGATTCTGTAGCTACTGTGAAGCATGAGAAACAAAGCTTTGGGAATTGTAATAAGTCTCCAAAAGGAGGCCGTGGGGTGAGAAGTCATCAGGAAGATGTCCCTGGAAATTTCATTTTGGCATTGACGTCTCCATAGCAGTATTTTCCAGAAACTGACCTTAGAAAAGCTTGATTTACTCAAATTAGGGCTCAACTATATCAGTCAATTAGCAATGGGTATCCTACACCAAATCCAGCCTGGGGAGGGGACCCAGCAGTAGGAGTAAATAGGTGCATCTCTAGAGCTGGAAGTTTAGTTGAAGCTCTTAGTAATTCTGTTCTGTACCTGCCCATCAGCAACTTATTTTGACAGTCTGTTCCAGATCGCCATGGGGCAGTAGGATTTGAGGCTGATTGCAATTGCTTTCAATAGAAAACAGTCAAATTTACATTTTCTCACCACTGCTCACAGGAAAGCTGAGAAGCAAATAGCTCTTGTATAAAAGGAGCAAACCTCTTGTAACCCTGGAAGTCAAGGATGGTCTCCTCTGAGGCCAGTGGAGCTGGATGTGCCTAGGGCTGACACCAGGAGGGCAGTGACATAGTCCTCTTCGTGCATTGCAATCTCAGTCTCATTTCTGAGTCCCTGTTCCGAAGCCCATTCTGTCTTGGGGCTGCTATACCTTAATTTGAGTTAAGCTTTTTCCCTGCTATCAACCGTTGCTTTATCTTTGGGTGTTCCTGTAAAAATGTGGTAAGCAGGAAGGTCTCGATAGAAATGTAGCAGTGGATCCTTGCGACACAGTCCCTCTCCCATCTCAGATACCACATTTGTCCCTGTAAGGTAAGAGCCAAGTCAGCAAGAACAGTGTAGGTGTGAACTACATCAGAGCTCCTGTGGTGGTTTCTCTTAAGGTTTTTTACTATTTCTGTTGCCCCCTGAATTATCTCCCAGTAATCACCTTTTTCTTCTCTTCCCTCCTGCCTGTCATTTCCCGTGCCCCTCTGTGTTCCCACTCCCTGCCTGTGCCTAGCTGTAGTCCTTCACCGAGGCCAACTCCTTGGGCTCCGGGGTAAGTCCATTGCCTCTTCTCAGCTCTCACTCCTTCTGCACCCGCCCCCCATCGCAGCTGCTCTCCCACCCTTCCATCCTGCCGTTCAGCTCTCTCCATCCATTTTTTCCTCATCACTCTTTCATTTTAAGTCACACTGGAGAAAAGCAACCAGAGACAGTCACATAAATATCCTCATTTCCCATAGCCATAAACATTTTTTTCCATCTCATCAGCCATCCATCTGGTTTTTTTGTGTTAAGAGTAATTTATTCTTCATCAGTAGTTCCCTTGCTGTGGTAGGCCAGGTTTGAGATGGGGACTGGAGAGGTTCATTCAGTCAGAGGGTTCCAGAAAGCAGGAGTAGAGTGTTCTTCCAAGGTCTTCCTTGGTCATCCTTGTTTTTCGAAGGATGTTTCTCTCATCAGTTCCAGGCCAAGGGCAGGAGGTGCTGTGGTGCTGTGGCACCTGTCAGGTGCAAGTCATGAACCAAGATGTTTAACCCAAGAGGACTTGATAAACATGAAGAACTGTCTGGGTTTGT
The DNA here is from genome assembly GCA_013399855.1 of Oxyruncus cristatus. Lineage (NCBI taxonomy): Eukaryota > Metazoa > Chordata > Aves > Passeriformes > Cotingidae > Oxyruncus > Oxyruncus cristatus. The sequence continues at coordinate 63,771 of VXAY01003554.1, read as the reverse complement.
TCAAAGCGAAGTTCAAACTGTTTGGGTTTGTTTGCCCAGCTAAGGCAGGGTGTGAGTTAAAATTTATGCCTTTCCAGGGTCAGAAATTAGGGGTTTTTTTTCACTCAGAGAAATATATATGGCTGTCCAGAAGCACTGTCAACACATGTCTCCTCATTTTAAAGCATCTGATACTAGTTGCAGTAAAAAGCCAGATACTGTACATACACTGATTCTCATTCCTCCATCAAAGTATTTGTACTTGTCTTGCCATCCTTGCTTGACCCTGATAGGGAAAAGTTTGCTTTGTCCAAATCACTTAATAACTGAAATTCAGCCCAAGTCAAAATACAGAACTACAGAAAACTAATGAAGTAATCAAGCTTCATTGAAAGCTGCCTGATTTTACTACTGTTCCTGTTGTACTGATGTGGGTGTACGCAGAAGGAAAGCATGTCCTGTCCTGAGCTCTGAGCATTGGTCTCTGTTGCTTGGTGAGTGGAAACTTTCACATTCTCGGAGGCTGGACATGAAGGATGCAGGCCCCTGAGCCCACCTTGAAATCCTTGGAAGCTGTGGATGGTGAACATGTTTCAGATGTTCATTGCTGGAGTAGTTTGATGTTCTGGTGTCACGGTTAAATCAAGAACTTAGGAAGGATCTCACTTCACTTCTGTGATGGCTTTGACTGGGCTGAGAGGCTTCACCATACCCAGAGACTGCTTTCAGCAGCATGTGTGCTCACAGCTGGGCTTGAGCAAAGGACTTGACTTGGAAACTGAGCAACTTCACCAATCCAGAGAATAGTAGTAATTCTCCTCTAGGTGCCCTGGGTGTCTCTGGGAACAGTGGACACCTGTGGATATCCTGCCAGGTACAAAAGACCAAGGTTGATACTAGTACAGTGGGCGATTTCTGGAGGCTGGACAGAATCACTGCTGATGAGTCCTTCACTGGGACACCAGTCTAGCTTGCCTCAGTGTAAAAGAGAGGGACTGTGTAACTGGTGTGGTCTCCTCCATCACATCATTCACACAAGACCTCTAAGAGACCTGTGCCTTTCACTGATGATGTTCCTCCTTCCTATCCCCAGCCAACAAGACCTCACCAACCTCTGGAGAGGGCAGCCGCTCCGGCGGGGTCATCCACGTGTATGGTGATGACAACAGTGACAAATCTGCCAGTAGCTTCATTCCCTACTGCTCCATGGCTCAGGCACAGCTCTGTTTCCATGGACACCGGGATGCCGTCAAATTCTTCGTCTCTGTGCCTGGTAAGGAAGAGCAGAGCACTTCCTCAGCAGGGGCTTGTTCCACCTTCCCCTCTGTAGCGGGGGCTGGAGCTGCTCTGCAGCAGATGGGGGTGCAGGCCATGGCTGGCACTGCCTGTGGCTTGCACATAGGGGTTTAAACTGCAGCGACTGCCAGATTTGTGCAGCAGAAGGAACTGGTCTGCCTGGCCTGTTTGTGTGCGTGTGAACTGCACGGGGGCTGAGCAGAGGCACTGACAGCACCTCTGTCCTCTCCCAGGCAATGTCCTTGCGACCCTGAATGGGAGCGTGCTGGACAGCCCTTCGGAGAACCCCAGCACGGCGGCCACCGAGACCGAGGGGCAGAAGCTGAAGAACGTCCTGGTGCTGAGTGGAGGAGAAGGGTACATTGATTTCCGGATCGGTGAGTGCCTGTGGTGGGAGGCACCTGGAAGGGGAGAGAATGTGTGGTCATGGAGCGAGGCACCGCTGCTGTGGGGAGCCAAAGCAGAAAAGCCCCGCACTCTGTTTCTGCTGCGTCTGGCTGTGAGGGTGGATAAGGATTTTCCTTGCACAGTTCAAGGCTGCCTCTCCCCTGTGTCTGCAGTGCCACATGGCTGTGGGGATGGCTCCGGAAAGAAGAAATCCATCTGTGCCACTGGCTTCAAATGTTGCTGCCCCAGCTGGGATCACCTATGCTGCTGAGGGTGCTCTGTGTGTAAAAATTGGCTTCCCTGAAAGGAAGGGTGGTTTTTGCTGCTGCTGGAGCTGGTTTGTCCCATCCATGCAGTCCGACTTTGGAAAAGTATTGTCTTGCTGTAATTGTTCTCCAGGCACAGAGGAAGGTCTGAGCTCATGGTGCCTTTTGTCAGACGGCTGCGACTGTAACAGTATTGGCCACTTTGGAGTATTCCAGAGCAGCGCACTATGGGATTTTCTTTCTTGCCAATTTTACTCTCTGTTTTCTCTCTCCAGGGGATGGGGAAGATGATGAGACAGAGGAAAATGCAGGAGATGCCACACAGGTGAAGCCAGTACTTTCCAAGGCTGAACGGAGCCACATTATTGTGTGGCAGGTATCATATATCCCTGAGTGAGAATTCCTCCTTCCCCACGATGTAAGTGTCCCTCCTCCCGCCTGAATGCCAAGATGTACATACAGAACGCCTGCATTATAACTCCTGCTGGAAACTGACCCCGGACAACTGCAACGGCTCCTGCCTCAGACTGTGACCCCCTCGGAACTCGCAGCTTTCATCTTGGGCCCATGCGCTTTCGGCATGGTTGGATTCTTGTTCTGCTCTGGAGCTGGCGTCTACAAGGAGAGAAATGGCAGCACATGGTGAAGTGAGCTTGGAGCCAGGACTGTGGGAAGCCTTTGCCCAGCTGGAGGGGGGGTGGCTCAGGTTCTCGGGCAGGTCGCTTCACTCCCACCTGCATGAGAAAGAAGTGTGTCGTCAGGCATCCCCCGCAAAGCACTGGTGGTGAATCACTTCTGCAGCACCCCAGCAGAAATCCCTTCTAGTTCACCAGTGGTCTCTCCACCTTATCCACCCTTATGCACAGAATAACATCCTGTAAACTGAGAGGAGATAGGTCCAAGGAGCCCTCAGTAGAAAGGAGCATCATGGTTTGGGCAGCCCTTCTGCTGCTGGGCTGGAGGAGGCAGCAGCACCATTACTGTGGGGTTCATATCCTCCATCCTTGCAGTGGGAAAGTCCCCTCCTCTGCTGCTGCTGCTGTCTCAGCAGTTGTGTGATGGGTGCCTGTGTGTCCCGAGAGGATTGTTTGGTGGCCTCAGATGGCAAATGGGTGTTTGATTGTGGAGGCCACATGGCTGTGGTAGCAAAGGGATAATGGAACATTGCATTTTCAAGAGCAGGAAAGGCAACCCCTAACTCCCCCTTCCAAAAATGCCAAGCAGTAAAGAACTCCTGAGTTGGTTCTGAAAGGTTCAGAAGAAAGTTACCTCTGCATTGCATTTGGTGGCTTTTAAAACACGGGTGAGGGCAGATGGTGGTGATCTGCTGAGAACTCTGCATTAACACGTTGACATTGCCTTGACTCAAAGCTATGTCCTCTTCCCAGGAATTGCTGGAAGGAGATCTGTGTTTTCACGGGAAAACAGATCAGCTATCAGTTAGTGCAGTCAAGGTATAGAAAGGCTGTGTCTCACCTGAAGTCACACAGAAAAAGGAATTGAGGACAGATTTCCCAGTGTCTTTTATCTAACACTAACTGTGTTAATAGGTAGTTTAAAAAGCCGGAAATTTCTGACTCCTGAAAAAAATGACAGCCCCTAAGAGAAGTGGTGATGGCCATCCCTGTCTAAGCACTGCTGGGCAATGGCAGATGTGCAAAAAAACGGGGCCAGGGAGAGTGGTTTTGAGCTCAAGGTGCAGAATGTGGCATCTCCAGGTGTAGAGGCAATGGTGTGTTCCCCCTTTCTGTCAGCAGAAACAGTCCATCCCACAAGTTCCATGTCCCCAGAGCACTCCCTTCTGAATTTGCAGGACTAGGGCAAGTTGCAGTTGTTAGTGATGAATTTGGAAGCTCCTGGTGGTCATCTTGTTTCTTTCCTGAGCTGTGCAGCACTCTGGAGTTCACAGGGACATCCTTATGACAGTCTGGGGACAGCTGGGCAAAGCTTCATCTCCCGGAAAGCCCACGGCTGTGTCCTGTGCTTGCTGCCATGGACCAGGCTGTTCCCAAGGCTTGTGGTCTAAAGCTCCTGCTGTGCTGCAGGGATGCCATATTCCCAGGTGATGCTCTAACATGCGGCATCTCTGCTGATGCAGCAGCACTGAAACGATTTTTGGATCTGCCGTTCAGGCAAGGCTGGGGCATACATTGCCCCTGCACGGAGGCCAGAAACATCTCTGGTGAACAGAGGCCTCAGCCAGCCCCGGTGGTGCGGACACTGCCTGTGAGCAGTGCTGGTAACACACACCCACACCACTCCTCCCCAGGGCAGGAATCCAACTGGAGGGAATCTTCCAGGCATAGGCACACTGGGCTCTGTTGCTGGCACTGTGCTCAGGGATAGCTGGAGTCACGATGCGCATGTGGGGGACCTTTCACCAGGGACATTTCACTGGGGCACTGCTGACCATGCCAGGCTTCTAATTCACTTTTCCCATATGCTTTCTGCTAGGAAGAGCTCTTTGGGTCCCAACACAGAGCGCATTGAGGTTAAGAATATAACATTTAAAGCACAAATTCCACTGTCATGTAACATCAGTTAGGGCCAGGTAAACTTCAGAATTTGGGCTAGTTGAAGGGGAAAAAAAAAGAAAAAAAGCCCTGGTAGAGTCCAGTTCCTTCACTTTATCAACTCTTTTGTAGGAAAATCAGAATTGTAACATTTGTACCTCTGACTGTTTGTTCTGTATCTGGTTTGAGCAGTTGATGGGACAGCGCTCGGTCTCCTGTCACCCACTGGGCTCTGGCAACATGAGGAAATCAGTCTGGGGCCTGTACCACCAGCTTCCTCTCCAGCTCAGTGCATGTTTTCCTCCAAGAGAAGCACATGGCCCAGAGGGGCAGCTCTAGGGGGGAGACCCAGCTTCTGCTGGCAGCTCCTGCAGCCTTGCTGGGTGGCTGCTGGGCATCAAGGTGAGAACTGACTGGCTTCAGCACACTTCCCTGTCATATCTCCACTGTGATGTATGTAAAGTATCTTGTATGTTATAAAAGGATTTTAAAAAAGTGTCTTAAGGCCTGTAAACTCCGCTGTTTGGTCTGAAGATGGCATTCTGTAAAGAGCCTGCTGTATGAATACATTCCCATGCTTTGTCCCCTATGCTATCAACAACAAACCATATCTGTTCTGTATGTAATAAACGTGTTAACATCAGCTTGGGCAGTGCATTGTTTTCCTGTGAAAGCACTGGGATTGCTTCTCAGTCTTTAAGAGTGGGACACTTAAAAAGGGGGCCCTGAGGTGAGTCTCATCCATGACCAACACCTGCACTGTGGGGCAGCACAGACCACAGGGTGTAGGACAACTGGCAATGCCTCCAGCATTAGTGGAGGCATCTCAACCACAAAGTTTGGAAACAGGTACTGGGACCAGTCCTGCACTCCTGGGGCTGCACCCTTGAATAAGACCAGGAGTGGTTTGAGCAGGGCTCTAGGTGAAGTGCAGACATGTCTGGTGCCCACCAGGGTGGGTGAGGAAGCAGGTCACTGCCATCATCCCCTCAGACAACCCCCCATTTTGGTAAATGATCTGTAAGGTAACTGTACAGGTTTGGGAGGACCAGCAAAGCTCACAGCATGTTCTGGGCGTGGAATCCAACCTGTGGCAAATGGGCTGTGCAGCTTCCTGGAAGGGACCTTCACCATCGGGCAAGGCTCCCAGGCTGGCCAGGGTTCTGTGAGAGGACACCCCTTCTCCCAGGTGTTAAGGTCCTGAGCTCACCAGCAGGACATGACTGTCCTGATCAGCACCCCAGCTGTACAGGGGCCCTTTCCTCCTATAGCCCAGGAGTCTCATTTAAACATGAGCTGGGGCCTTCAATATGCCTGTAGTTGTGTCTGTCCCCAGCTGTTCCTGGATGGACCCCTTGGACTTGGAGGGATGATCAACTAGATCATCTTGAGAGGTCCCTCCCCACCCAAACTGTTGGATGCCTCTATGCCTTATGGTGTATCAGCTCTATCTGCTTTTGCTCCTCGCTGGGCTCCCTGGTATACCCTGGTCATGGCTACTTCTTGCCTTGCCCGAGGCTGCTGGGGGATGCTGTGACCAGATCTGGCTCTGCCCACTGTGGACAGACTCTGTGGGCCTGTGCTCCCTCAGGGAGGCACTGCCTGTTCTAGGGCTGTGTTCAGATCCCAGCTGTGCAGTAGGGAGGACTAGCCTGTTCTACTCATCCCATCTCACACCCACAGCTCATCCTTGCTCATCCCCAGTTTGTGTGTCAGCTCAGTAACACCTTCATCCTGGTGAGGACAGGGAGCCACCAGCTCAGCCCAGTGCCGGACACTGGAGGCTCTGGGAACCAGCCAAGCTCCCTTCAAGCCACAGCTGTGGGAAGGCTCACAGTCTCAAACTTTTTGTCTGTGGCAATGCTCCGCACTCTTCCTTCCCTGGATTTTCACATTCCCTCCAAAGCCAGAGAACTAGCCCTGGCACATGCTCTGCCACTACAGGCAAACAAGAGCTCTACCCAGTCTCTGCACCTTGTCACCAGGACTGGCTGTAACTCACAAGAAAAACCTTCCCTCTTATCCCATAGCACCTTAATTCTTCAAGAGCCTCTCGCGGGGAAGAATCCAGGTCACCGATGTTGATCCTGTGCTCCTGCCTCATGGCAGCCATTTCCTGCTGGCTGGGGCCACACACTGCCCAGTCCCATCCAGGGCACACTGGGTGCAGCAGAGTCCAGTTGGTGCTCTCCCTCTCTAAATCCCCTCAGGCTACTTGTAATTTTGGGATGCTGCAGCAAATGGAACACCACCTCCTGACTACCTGCTATGGCAGGCACAGGAACTAATCAGTTACTTCTGCGCAGGGAATTGATCTACAGACCAGAACATCCTCCATCCACATCCAGAGCAGACCCTCCGACAGCCCCCCACACAGCAGCAGCATCCACAGCCAGCAAGATGAGCTGCTAGGACCTGTGCTTAGGAGCTGCACGTTTTAACGTTCACCACAACATGCGGCCCTGAAACAGAGGTCATTTGTGACTAGCTTCAAATGGTGAAAGTCAATCATGCACCCTTTGCATCACCAAAACTAAAATAATTTCTCCTATCTCTCAACAGCCATCTCTGGAGTAAGAGATGGATAGCTTTGGATTAGCTTACTATCCAACTGTGCTCCTCATGTGTACTGTCATCCTAAGCAAGTGACACAGATCATTCTGCAGTGTTCAGAGAATCCCATGCTGTGCCTGCGTTTGGGAAGCTCATGGGTCTGCATTTGGCCGTCAGGATAATCTCCAGGCACTGAAAAAAAATTGCCAAGTTTTCTGTGCTGCAGAATTAAGACATTTATTTTCATTTGCAGATACATTTCTTCACAGCTCTTTGAAAGACTGTGATGTTATCAGTCATTTCTCTGTGATTCATGGAGGAACCAAATTATCTAAAAAATGTTGTCAAAAGACTAATTTTCAGGCTATGAAGAAAATTATGCTCCAAAGAACTGCAGCTGGATGACAGGAGCTGTGTATTCAGAGACTACCCAGGGAACCAAGAAGGTTCTCTGCTGACTGAGACCAGCGTTATGGAAAAAGAGTCTGAATATATCTGCATCTTCCCTTTGAGATGAGGTGACTGTACAGGACTGGGGAGAAAGCCAGGAAACCTGGCTACACCCTACTGTGGTGGGCACAGGGGTCTCTGTAACATCCCTGTGCACTGGGCTTCTAACAGGCAGTGAGAGGCATGTGGGAAGCTCAGGACACAGAACAAGTCTTTATACAGTTGTCCCTGTCACTTTTTTCCTTGCCCGTTCTCGGGGAGTGGCCAGGACCTTCTGCAGATCAATAACTGGCTCCTCTGTGATTGGTTTTCCCTCCTTCTGCCACTGGGCAAGGATCATGGCTCGGAGCAGCGGCGGGTACGGCAGGAACCGAACGGTCTCCTCAGGCACTGGGGTGAATTTCTTGAAGGCCTCCTCCTCGTGCTTGGGCACCATACGCCAGTCATGGTACATGACTTTGTCGATCTCCCTCTCTTCCTCTTCGGTTTTGCCTGGGAAAAGATGGGCAACACTGTCACTACGAACTCCTTCCAGGAGACACAGCAAGTGTCAGCTCTTCAGCACCCGAAATGCTACAACAGTAAAGAGTAAATGGAGTTTTCAAAGGGTGGAACAGGATCTCCCCTGCTATACTACGGGATCTCGATTCTGTCCTTGGAAATCAAAACAGAAACAGGCTGAAAGGACTACAGGCAAGTTGTTTCCAGTACTATGGGTGACTCCCTCTATTAATTTAAAGTGTCATTCCATCTCTCTCAGGTTCCGTTTCCATGGCTAAAGAACAAGAGTAATTTCTCTCTACACTGATGAAAGTTCTCTGGAAAACTGAGTGTTAAAAGTGCCCAACAACTTCAAAACCTTTGAATGAGAACTACTTCAGTAACTCCCACAAGGGACAATTATATACCTAATATAAAGCAGCTCTAAAAAGGGAAATCCACTCATTCAACTCCAAGCATTAATCAAAAATTCCAGTAACACAAGCTGTTTGCCACTGCAGCTTTTTAGTGACAATTCTACCTGGACCACCCCCCTGTGCTCATTGTGTGTCTTGCTTTCAAAGTCTCAGAACAGTCTGTCAGCTCATCTAACACTGTTACTGCTGCTGTTCCCCAAGGTCATCTTGCACTGGCTCTCCACGCGGGTGGGAAAACGAGCCGGTCTTACCTCTGAAGGTCAGATAGCCCCAGGCTCTTCCATGGTCCATGTTCTGCAAAGAAAAGCGGATCGCGCTGAGGGCAGGGCACGGCGTGCGGGGGTCCCGCGGGGCGGGGATGGGGCAGGGCAGGTACCTCGGCCGTGTAGTCCGCCTTCACCTTGGTGATGACCCAGTAGCAGGGCTCGTCGTGCGCCCACAGCCAGGACTTGCGGGTCACAGTGCGGCCCACGCCGAAACGCGGCAGGCGGCAGAGCAGCGTGAACAGCCGGTTCTCGTTCCGCACGTCCTCCCAGGCCCGCACCGGCAGCCGCTTCTGCGTCAGCGGCCGCCGCATCGTCTCGTAGTCCAGGGCGAAGCGCTGAGAGTCCCGCGGGCGCTCCTTCAGCGCGCGGTACTCGCGGATCTTCTTGGCCATGGCGGCGATGGGTCGGTGCAGCTTCTTGCGGGCCATGGCGGCGGCTGAGGGAGCGCGGCCGAGCGGGGCCGAGGGGAGCCGAGCGGGGCCGAGGGAAGCCGAGCGGGGCCGGGCAGAGACGGGCGGGGCCGAGAAGCGACGAGCGGGGCCGAGAGGCGACGAGCGGGGCCGAGGGGAGGCGAGAGGAGCCGAGAAAAGCCGAGCGAGGCCGAGAGGAGCCGAGCGGGGCCGAGCGGGGCCGAGCGCGGCCGAGCGCGGCCGAGCGCGGCCGAGGGGAGCTGGCCTTGGGTATTTGGGATATGTATCCGAAACAGCGTTTGGAATAGAAAAAAAATCTGGTTTTGAGGAGTCCGGCTACTAGGTCAGGGAACGTTCAAAAGCCCGGGGTAAAATCAGGGTTTGGGAGGATTAAGGCAACGTTGCGGTTGTGCCCCAGGTCCTGTAGCCATAAAATTAAGAATAATTATTAGAAACTGATAGCCATAGAATTTATGTCGTTTAGACTAAGCATTTTAAAAGGAGGGTGCTAGCTGTAGAACTCATGTTTCAGTAAGGTTGGAAGTTCTCAAGGGAAAGGGTGTAGTTTATTATTTCTTGTGAATCACAGAATCAACCAGGTAGGAAAAGACCTCTGAGACCATCAAGTCCAACCTTTGACCCAACACCACCTTGCCTACTTGACCATGGCACAAAGTGCCGCATCCAGTCTGATCTTAAAAGCCTCCAGGAACGGTGAATCCACCACTTCGCTGGAAAGCCCATTCCAATGTCTGATCACTCCCTGTAAAAAATTTCTTCTTAATGTCCAACCTAAATCCTCCCTGGACTGTACCTTCTTGTCCTACTGCTGATTGCCTGGGAGAAGAGACTGACCCCCACCTGGCTCCACCTTCCTGTCAGGAAGTTGTAGAGAGCAACAAGGTCTCTCTGAGTCCCCTCTTCTCCAGGCAGCCTCTCCTCATAGGACTTGTGCTTCAGTCGCTTCACCAGCCTTGTTGCCCTTCTTTGGACCTGCTCCAGCAGCTCAATGTTCTTCCTAAATTGAGGGGCCCAGAACTGAACACAGCACTCAGTTCTTTACAGGCAAGAATTGTGATAAAAACAGAGATGGTTCTTACACCTGCGAAGAGATGGATAAAAAGCGAGAAAGAAAACAAAACAGATCCACGAGCCTGGGTTTAGGCCTTGAGCCAGTTCCAGAAGGCAGGAAATCTAGGAGTCAAGAGAAGAACATAGCAAGAAAGATGTTGATGCCTGGCACCAGGAGTCACTTTATGACCTCTGAAACAATTCCAGGGGGGCATACGGTGGGTGGAAAATGGGGTAGAACAGGTGAGGTAATCCTTGAATATGCAATTAGAGAGTTGTATAAAGTTATGAAACCTGTGTGGTTCAGGGCGCACCCTTAGGAATTTTTTTCTGATGCACCTGGCGCTGAAATAAACGTGTGTGCTTTTTCAGCTTTCTATACTCAAAATGAGCCTAGAGAGTTTCTTCTCTGATTTTTCGGCATCAGTCAGAGTCAGATGCTGGGCTGTGAGCAGCAGCCAGGCTCGGAACTCCATTCCTGGGATGAGACAAAGTCCCCTGAGCAAGGACTGCTCTGGCTGCACTTTTAATGACTGGAGTTTAAGGAGCAGAGTTAAGGAGTAGAAACTGTTTGGCTATGTCAGTCACTGGTAAATTAAATCTGACAGCAGAGTTTCATTTCTCTTTTTAAACCCATATGTTTATCTTAAAGGAACCACATCAACTCCAGCATTGCTGCAGAGTCTTTTATTGAAGGCATTTGGGATATGGAGTGGGCTTTGCTAACAGCCAAGATCAGTATGTGGAGACAAAGGGGTGTGTGCATGTGTGCTACACACAAAACAAGTAAACCACACATTTAAAAGGCAGTTAATGCTCTTAAAACAAGACTAATATGGGGCATCTCTCTTAAAAAAGTATAGGGGGATAGGAACAAGCAGGATGCGCCTGATTAAGTTGAGAAACACCACTTCAGACACTTGTCCTCAATTCACCCAGATTTGGGGGGAAAAGCAGAGCAGTTAAACCACTCATTACAGGGTGCAGCATGGGGAGCCTGTACCCAGGGCTGTGCAGCACAGGGATCAAGCTCTTTAAGGCCCCTCTGAGGCATCTACCAACTCAGGTTTCTGGGGGTGCACAGGGCAGAAGAGGCGGCAAGAATGCCTGGAAAAAAAAGTGAAATTGGCTTACTTATGTGGACAGAAGGAAAAGCTACCACCACAACACATAGGAAGTTATCCAGGAAAATCGATGCAGCTCCACCACTGCCGGCCACAGACGGCATCTCCCACTGCTCCCGCAGGAGAGCGAGCACAAACCATATTCCAAACCTGCCGCCTCCCGGAGTGGCCCTGCGGGGGTTACGTGGCATATGGGTGCAGGGCACAGATGCCACCTCTGCCAGCTTCCCGAAGGGGCGGCAGTGGAACCCTCCGGTTATTGCTCCTCAAGGCGAATTCTCCTATCAAAGAAATAGAAACTTTACTCACAGTATCCCAGAATGCCTAGATAAGGAACAATACAATCTTAGAGAAGTCCCTGAGAATCCTATAAGGGATGTCAACAAACAGGATGTAAACTAAGCTCCGTGTACCCAGATAAATAAAGAAGAAACGTTACAGCGAAGCACAACAATGCTGTGCCTGCTCAAGAACCTGGGTCAAGACGACGAAGACGACCTGGAAGGACCAAAGAAGGACTTCCAATAGGAGTGCGACCATGTAAAGCAAACTAATAAATACGTATTAAGTAAGCGACTATCTAATGAATATGCAAACAGTGCGTCTAATAAAAAGCCCTGTCCATCTGCCACTTGGCACATTCGATTAGAGGGACTATCCTCCGAACGTCCAGCGCGCTGAATAAAGAAGAATGTATTTTTTAAGATCTACGAATTGGTGTTAAAAACTTTGTTCCTATCGCTTTTCGGGATCTGGATTGGCACCGGCAGCGGGCCGAGGGAGGAGGCGGATTAGGCTCCGCCTTCTGGGAGGGGCTGCGCTAGGCCCCACCCCCTTCCGCCGCCAATGGGCGTCACCACCGCCTCTGACAGCCCGCCCGCCCACGTGACCATCCGCCGGCCCACGTGATCGCCCGCCCGCTCACGTGACAGCTCGTCCGCCCACGTGACGGCCCCGCCCCATGGGCGCGGCCTCCGGTCCCGGCAGCCCCCGCGCGGCCCGGCGGTGTCGGTAAGATGGCGGCCGTGAGTCTGAGGCTCGGAGATCTGGTGTGGTGAGTGGCGGCGTGGCCCGGGCGGGCCCGCGAGCGGGCGGCGGAGCGTGGCGGGACGGGCGCTTCTCGCGGAATGAGGCTCCGGTTGCGGCGGCGGAGGAGACGCAG
>VXAY01003554.1:24620-51345 GCA_013399855.1 Oxyruncus cristatus | reverse complement strand
GGAGCGGCGCGGCCGGAGCTGGGCCGGGCCGCGCCGGGCGCTGTCAGCCCGCGGCCGCGGGGGATTCCGGGGAGCAGCTGCGGGCAGGGCGGGGCTGGGCAGGGCAGGGCGGTGGGGCCGCTCCGGGGCCTCGGGCTTAGCTAGCGCCGTCTCGCTGGCGGTGTGAGGGGGGGCGGCGGGAGGTGGCCCAGGAACAGCAGAGCGGGCTGGGCTGTGACCCGGGCCGGCGCCAGAGGCTCCTGGGGACGTCTTATGGAGGAAACTGTGTAGGATGGAGGGGTGAGGGGACCGGAACGGAGGGGCGAGCGCTGCGGGGCTCTGTCGGAAGCACGGGCTCATCTCCCGAGGGAGGCGAGAAAGGACAGGGATCAGTCAGGGGATGTTTAGGGAGAGCCATGGCACCGTTTTTTGGCAGTGCTTTAATGAAGCGACACGACAATATCCTGGAAAACATCATTTCTTTGTAGTTTGGGGTATCCTCGTGGGAACCCCCGGAAGCCATTTCCCCTTTTCACTCCGATCTTACTCTCGGGTAGTCAGATCTGTGATCTTTTCGTTTCCTGGTCGGGAGACCTGAGACCATTCCATGATTAAGTGGCTCTGCTGTGCTGGATGGGCCAGGTTGTCCTGCCAGGGTTCCAAGAAGTAGTTAATTCCCAACACGCAAGTGCATGCATCTGTATTTATATCCCAGATAAAAAGAAGCGCCTGCTCCAGGCTGTGACAACTGCAGCTTCTCATCTGAAAAATTGGCAGTGCTGGGAAGTTGTCTAATTTATATGGCAAAGTAAGTAAAGATTGGTTACATTTAGCAAATCTCTTTTTTTCAGATGAGAATTTGGGGAGTGCACTGCTGTCAGTGTTGGAATGCAGACTGTCCTGCTTTAGGTTTGTACATGGCAGCCCAGGCAGGTGCTGTCCCTGGAGCTGTCACAGGGAACTTTAACAGTCAGCCAGCAGCAGCAGAAAGGGTTTGCTGGATGTCTGGTACAGGAGTGGGAGCATGGTGTGTGAGGCACGATCACAGCTCCTGACAGCGTTCCTGCCTGCCCGTGCCTGCCGAGTCTATCTCGGGGGGCTGCTGTGCCTCTGGCAGAGAAGTTCTGTGTCAGGGCCCCACAAGTTCTTTGCCAGTCTCTTGCAAGACAATGACTGGCGAGGTTTTGTGAGCACTGCAGCTCGAGTCAGTGACAAGGGTGAGATGAGGATAAAGTTGCTGTGCTGAGGGCTAAGACTAATGTCTCTTCCTCCTCTGTAAGTATTTCTTGTATTGTCTAGTTTTCATAATGGAGACATTTGCAAGTGTAGGAAGGAAACTTTTCTGCCTTTTTTTAATGGCTCTTCATATCTTTAGCACATAACACTGTGGTGGTGAGCACCTGAAGAAGGTGGTAGTGGAGCACCTGTTGTGGGGATCCTGCGGGAATGCAGAGCCTCAGCTCTCTGAGCTTGGAGTCGGTGGCTGCTCTGCTCACAGGCTGCTCTGGACAGGTGTATAGAAGTTCCCAACCTGAACTTTGCTCTGATTGCCTACATCAGTGCTTTTTTCCGGCTTTTTGTGTAGGAATCTCCACTCTTAGAGCGCTACAGTTCCTATTACTCTTGTGTCTTGCAGGCAGCAACTGTGCTGCTGCTGTTCTTTTCAGTTCTGACAGTGCAGGGAGGTCAGACTGTTCAGAGCCTGCATTAGGTGCACGTGTCAGCCTTGCACAGAAAGTTTTGACTGCAAGTCAAAACTTGCAGTCTTCTAATACATAAAGTCTCTCTAACTCTCCTGATATATAAAGTATGAGATAATGCGAAAAGGCAGATACTGGAATGTTTTTTTTCTCTGGTTCTAGTGCCTAATACTTTCTTTTTTCTCTAGGGGGAAGCTGGGCCGTTATCCTCCATGGCCAGGAAAGGTAAGGGTGTTTTGGTTTGGGTTTTTTTGTTGCTTTCTTAGTTTTTGGTCGTTTATGTTTGTTTGTTTGTTTTTGCATTTTCCTTCTGTATAGGGAAAGCTTTGCCTGAAGGCATTTCAGTTGTTGACTAATAATGATTTTCTTATTTGTTTGTTTTTTAATCACACACCCCACAAATCTAAATTGTGAACCAGACTTTATTTGATCTAGAAGTTCAGCCTGTCACTAACAGCTGGTAGTTCAGGTGGAATAAAAAGTGACAGAGCGCCAGCTGTGGAGCTCTGGAACTGATGGTGTTTCCCAGATTTAGTTATTTAATCCCTGTCACTTTCTGAAAGACAGGTTTTCTTTCCTCCCATAGTAAGTTGGTTAACTATACTGTGTTTAATAATAGAAATTAGGAGTCTGGCTTCTGAAGATAGTGTTTTAGAGCTATGATTTTTGAGTACTCACTGCGGGTAGTGAGTAGTTAAACTTTCTCTTTCAGTTAAGTTTTTTTTTTTCCTGGTGAAAGATTAAAAAAAAAAAATTGAATTTTCTGTGCCATTTCTATTATTTCTACTTCTCTGAAAGAACTTATGTTTTGGTGTCGGTGTGAGGGCTAAGCATGCTGAGGTAACAGCATGAGTCAGGGAAAAGGCTTGTCAATTTGGCTGACAATCAAAAAATTTTGGTTAGTGGATCAAGGTAACACCAGGTTCCTCTACAGGTGTCACCTGTGTAACTGAGTGACAGCTTTCTCCTTACTAATATTTTAAACTTGATAAGCAATGTATTCTGGGAGTAAATATGAAGTTTAAATTTAAATTTCAAAGGTTTCCTGAGTGGAACAAGCTTTTATTCATGCCTTTGTCTTTAATTTTACAAAGGGTGGCAAGCTTTTCTGTTGGGCTGGGGAGAAGAAAACCCCACTCGGAAGGCAGTGATGTATCAGTGCAGTTTGGGTACTTTTTCAGTCTGCTGCAGCATTCTCATGGCCAAGAAAATACTTGGCTTACATATTTACTTGAAAAACAGCAGATTCCAGTTCTCTTCGTAGTCAGATTAAAAAAAAAAAATCTGCAATAGCTGTAAAACAGGACAGTAAAATCACAGAGTATAAATCTATCATTATGTGCTTTTTAACTGTCACTTCTAATCACCTTCAGATTGTTAATCCACCTAAAGATCTGAAGAAACCTCGTGGAAAAAAGTGCTTCTTTGTGAAGTTTTTTGGAACAGAAGATCAGTATGTACCTGCTTGTTTTCATCTGTGGAAAACACTACTATGTGGATCTTGTGTGGGAGAACTATTTATTAACACAGTGCAGTGTAGCTTCTTAAAGAATTATCTTTGAACCACACAGAAAAAACCCATTCAGTTATTATTGCATGCTACAGCTGCTCATGGGGGTGTATGAAGACTGAAAAAAACTTACACAGTCAGGTTAGGATTTGAGTTGCTGCTGTGAGGGCAAGTCCTTGGTAACTTGCCACTTTTTGGGGAGTAGGTGTGATGTGACTGCGTTAGATTTTAGCATGTAACTGTGTATGAGAAAGGTACAGCTCCAAGTATGCTTTTGTTTTTCTGGCAGAGGAATAGAATGAACTGTGTAATTGCCATTCGTGAAAGAATACACTGTCCTACCTGGTAACTGAAAACATTCTTACTGTTCTTTGGGAAGTCTTTACAGTGTAGGAAAGCCAAAACTGTAGACTTCCTTTTTGCAAGGCAGAGTTTATTGACTTCAAAGGTGTACAAAATCGTAGTTGTCTTAAATAATTGCAAACTAGGGAGAAAAAAACCAACAAGAAAAGGCCTTAGAACTTGGGTATTTTGTGAAACTGAAAATTATTTTGCTAATTTTTCAGTTTTCCTCTTTATTTTCTCTATTTCGCATTAAGTCATGCAGTAAGGAAGGGAATTACAAATATCTGTGGAGGACTAGAGAACCCTTTACTTTTTGGAAAAAAGGTAACAAGAACTGAGACCATTTAATGAATGTTTCTTAAGGAAATTATTTTTGACCACTAAATTATTTTTGCTTAATACTTAAAAATATTTTTCCATTAAGAACTGAGGCCTAAACTGGATAGAGTAGAAGTGAATGCTGCATGCAAAAGGGAGCTTTAGGATCTCTCTTTACTTGAGGCAGGTGAAGGTTGATTTGATGACAGAGGTTTTTTGGTGGTGTTATTAAACATGATTGTTTGAGCTAATAAGTTCTGAAAGTTGAGGAGATAGACTGTACTGTCCTGATTGTTCTTGATTCTTGTATTTCACATTATTGAATCAAATACAGATTTTTTTTTATTTTATTTTTATTAAGACAAGTTTGGGAAAAGTGGTCAAATGTCTGGGGTACTGTAGCTGAGATTAACAACATGATTGCAAATGAGGAGTTCAGAGCTGCGAAATAATCAGGATTTATTACAGGATTCTAGAGCTCTGGCTGGGGCAAATCCAGTCATCTGGCACAGTAAGGTAGTGTGGTTGTTGTAGTGTCACTCCCTCCCCCCATCTCCAGCTTGTGAAATTTAATCATTTCCTGCTAAAGAATCATGAATTAGAAATTTGCTTACTATGACTGGTATACCCTACCTGAAAATTACATAGAAATAAATGTCACCCCCTTTCTTTTAATATTAGTAGACAGGAGAGAGAGAAGCTTCTGTGCCTTTTCTGTCCTGACTTGGAACTTCAAAAGGCTGTGCTGGTTAGAACTGTACTGTTCTAACCAGTGTGCTGCTTGAGAAAATCCTCATGTTTGAACATAATCAAGAAACCAAATCAGGAAACATTCAAATGATTTTGCTTAAAATGTGAGCTGTTTGGAAGTAAAAATGGGGGTGCGTGTGTGTGAGCAGAGCAGAGGGGTGAATAAAACATGCTGATGAGTTTGGCAGTGGTTTTGGTGCAGTGTACAGGTTTTGGTTGTTTGTGACATTCTCACTGGTTTAGGACACAGCACAGAGGAAATGCATTTGCCTTCTCTTGCAAGTAGAATGCTGACATGCACTGGCCCAGTGCAATGCTTCATTGACTTAGGAGAGGAGATTAACTGGAAGGCTGTGAGTAGTTTGGCTCAAGACACACAAGTGAGAGCATGAATGCATTCAGACTCTGCTCCAGGTCCTGGCTATTGATAAATTTTCTGCTGAGCTCTGTGCTCCGTATACTTGTTGTGTTGGTGGTGTTAGTTGCTTCTGTCACTTTCAAAGTAAAGTTTTTCTGGAAGGTAAGGATTCTCTACCCATGGAAGCAGATTTTCCTTGTGATTTAAACTGAAGTAAATACTTATGTGCTTTACCACAGTGAAAGCCACCTCAAAATTCATAGTAGTGATGTAATATCCATGTACTGATCTAAGCAATTGCCTTAATTGTGATGCACACACTCATGTAATGTCTCTTTATTGCCTTGTGCCCCAAACTGGTAAGGAGGTTTTTCTGGTCTGCCTCTGAGTTGTCTTTCTGAGTGTCTCTTCTTAGAGTAAGTCACATTAAAAGGATTCTTCTTCTAAAATCATGAAGGGTTGATGTTTCCTGCCCGTAGACCTGACAAGCATGTAACAACAAAAATTTAAATTTAATTTAGAAGTGGAACTTTGACCTGATCTGTGTTTCTAACTGTGCTTTCCAGACAGTTTTTGAGATTCCCTTTTATTTCCCATGATACAGCCTTGTAATAGAAAATCTTTGTAGATATTCCAGTGGTCAGGTAAGAACTTACACATTGCTCTAAGTGTGCATTTATTGCATTTAGTAGTTACAGCTAATAGCCTGCCAGACCCACAAGTGTGCTTCATCCAGTTAAAAATATTTTACATTTCATGGCCTCTCGGGGATTCATTACGACATTTTCAAAACTGAAAATATAATTTCTTTTAAGGTATCGTTCTGCTACGACCCTACAGGGAGAGTCCTGCAGCTCTCAGAGGTGTGTGTACAGACACAGCTGTTCACCTCTCTTCCCACCCTCCTCCCTCTTTGTATATTCCCTGACAGCCAAATGGACTTGCAAGTCTTGTATATCGAAGTCTTAACAGGAAGTTGGAGCAGCCCGTTCTTACTCACAACCTTTTTGAAGCATCAGTGCAAAACTGAATTTGGTGGGGTCAAGGGGCACTTCCTGACTTAATTTATCAAGGAAAAAATGGAGGAAGCTTGCAATCCAAGATAAGTGTAGTGATCTGCAGCCTGTTTGCATCAGGCACAGTGATTTTAGCACAGCACTCATTGCCTTCGCATTCTCCATATCCTGTTGGGATGCAAACACCTACCCTTTTCTTCTGCCACTCTTCTCCCTGGTTTTCAAGGAGAGAGACATTTCAGGATGTAGTCTTTCTCAAATGTTCTTTCAGGTCCTGACATCAGGAAACATTTGCTTAAAGTTGGACATGTGTCTTGGCAGCCTGAGGAGCCGGAGGGATAGTCTGAGCTGGTGGAGGGGGTGAGCTTGTGTTCCTGGTGTCTCTCAGGGAGGCACATTATCCCATGCTGAGCTCTGTGTTGCTATAGCAGAGCCAGCTGGAACGTTGTTAGACATTTCTGCAGGCACAATGCCATGGCTGGAAATCACTGTAGTCAAAACTCTTCCACCCCTTACCAAGGAGGTATTGTATTGCATACATTTGAAAAATATAACACTTCGTTTCTTGACCTCCTTCTTGTTTCCTTCTGCTAAGTAGCCTCTCTTTTATTCTTATTTAGTAGTTTTTGTGTTTTTTTTTTTTCCCTAGAAGTTTACATGTAAAATTCCAGAGTTCAGTTATTTGAGTTATTTTACTGATGAAGGTCGGGACATTTTCTTTTAACAGAAGGAAATGCATCTTGATTTCTCTTTTGTGCTCACACACTGGGCTTGTAAATAAGCAATTTTCTTTTGACTTTTGAAACTGGTTGTTAGCATTTAGTGTGGGCATTTAAAGTGCTACGGTCTAATGTAATGAAATTTTCCCCAGACTGTGGTAAGTAACAGAAATTTGGAGATACAGTGCCACTGTTTTCCAGCCCTGACTATAAGGTTTGTAAAAAGTGAGTATTGGTGGATGTTCCTCCATCTTGTTTCTCCAGTTTATCATTAGGAGTTGGTATCTTCAGACAGGAAGAGAGTGGCTAGAACGATGTCTCCGTGCCTGTGCCAGGGTTTTGAATCCGATATCTCTGTATCACTGTTTCTGTGCAGCTCCAGGTCACATTCTTACTTGTCTCTTCTTATTCTAAGTTTTGATTTTGTTCATATTTACATGTGTAGTGTTTTTGTAAGAGTGGTGTTTTGGAGAGGATGAGGAACAGCGTGGAGAAATGAATAGAGAAACCCATTACTAATGGTATGTTTTTTAGATCTTTTCACTTTCCGTGTAGCCCGTTCTGTACAGGTACCAGGTGACTGTGCAGCAGTATGAACACAGTTTCATCTTAAATATGACATCTTCAGTGATGGCACTAATATTTTTCTCAGGCATTGAGTCATTGCTGAGTCAGGAGAGAAATAGTAGCTCCTTTTATATGTAGTATCCTTGAGGCCTCTTATCTAAAAACTGGCCTTCACTGGCCTTGAGGGTACTGAGATCTTGTGTATAAACATGAATGATTTTGTTTGGTGGAAAGTTCTTTTGTTTTCAAGTGTTTGAAACACTGCATGTAATTGCTTTATGGACATCTGGTGTCAAAAGACGCGTTCATCTCTTACAGGAGGTTGACCAGGTAGGTAATGCACAAAGAATAAACTGGAAAGGAAAAGACTGATTTTTTTTTTTTTAATTATTATTATTTTATTTATTTATTTATTTTTATTTTTTAAATTTTTTTTTTCAAGTGAGGCGTGATTTAAGATTGTTTTTAGCTTACTAGTTTGTCTCTGAGATTTCTAGTTCTTTTTCCTGGTGAATCACAAGTATCAAAATGCATCTTTGAAGACAGGAACCAGAAAGCTTTGTGCTTCAGGCTTTCTCCAGATCAAAAGGAAAAGGAATGAGAAAGGAAGCCAGTGAACATGTGCAGTGAGAAGGGACAGGATGAGCAGAAACCTAAGAGAATGCCTTGAAAGAAAGAAGTTATTTTTATTTAGAAATTTAATCTTGCAACAACATTTAGCACACTTTTTTTTTAATAATGTGCTCCAGAATTTTGTTTCCTTTCTGTATGTAATGAAAGGCTTCTCATGAGCTGATGCTGTGTGGTATGCAGGGATGTTTGTCCCTGTGTGTCACACAGGCAGGCTTTACAGTGGGAGGGAATTTTAAGTTGTCTTTCACAGTGATGTCTGGGCAGCTGGGAGGGATTCCCTGAGTAGCTGCTGGATGCAGGCTCTAGTCTGAATGGAGTGATTTGACTTGTGTTACATTAGGTCAGTTCTTATGAAGATGATGTAAACTGAGTGAAAGGATTCAGCTTTGCATGCAGGAACACTGGGTTCTGTGGAAAGAGTGCTGGCATTTTCCAGTCAGTTCTAGTAGGAGGTCTCCTCTCTGCAAATGAGACCCAAAAAGTTTGTTTGCTTTAAGGAAGTTGATTCCTGACTACAAACAGTGGCTGATGCAAGATCCAGCAAAATATTATTGTTATTATTTACCGTTTTCACCTTCACGTTCGCTTTGACTGTATGACATGGTGCTTACAGTGTCTGAGAGAGCAGCTATTAAATCACTTCACTTCTAGCACTCGAGAATATTTAAAACCTGTAATCGTGGCTAGTCAATGTAACATAGAGATGTCTGGGGATGAGAGAAAATCTGAGTGCCCCATTTTTGCTGTGTGCTAAGAAGCTGTGATGGGCATCCTAGCTCAGGAAAAGGTTTTTAAAAGTTATACAGTTCTTTTTTCAGTAGGATGGAAATAGCTTTGTAACAATGTGGCTGATAAGCCTGGTCTTGAATTTGGGGAGGGAGAAAGGTTGATTTAATTTCTGAAAGTCATAAGGGATTCAGGCATCAAGGGAAGCAAAGACATTCCCCTAAGCTGAAGTGAAAGAGTGGTTGAAGTGCTTGTTTGCTTAAAGGAAAATGGAGTTGTCTGTACTTGACAACTTAACCATTTGGTAAATGTCAAGAATTCATATTTAGCAGGAGTGGAAACAGGGAAATAATTTGATTTTTTCCTCACAGGACTCCAGTCAGGTTAATAGTCTGCTACTGTACTAGTCAGTTTATCTTAAAATATCAACAGTGAAGAAAACAGTTCTTTTTCTTCAAAAATAAGAATGTTGTTTTCATGCAGAGTATCAGGGTACACCAGAAATATGTTCAGCGATGAGATGTGGCTTTTGCACTCCTTTTGTTTGTGGTCAGCCCTATTGTGAGATGCAGAATTTTGAGGGTTTTTTTCCTACAGTTTTTTAGACACTTACATGCACAGTATATTTTAACCAGGGAGTGATTGCTGAGAATTGTTATGTAGACTTTTTTTTCAAGAACCCCTGGAGCAGATTCATGTTATTCATGGCTACTTTACATGGAGGTGTGGGACTGTGGGTGTTCCTCCTAGTGAAACAAGAGCAGTCACTGGGCTGCCATTGTTCTAAACAGGGCCTGTGATCACATTCAAAAGTTGTCTTGCTGATAGAGAATATGACTAATGGTTAGAGTGGGGCATGGCTAGAATGAGAGGAGATAAAACTTAAAAAGAAACAAAGTGCCAGAGGAAAGTTCTCAGTGAATGCAGAAATGGCAACCTCTGAGGTTGTAGATAGCAAGTGAGTTCGGGCTGCTGTCATCAACGGTTCTGGGGAAGGAAAGTTTATCTGTGTGTTTCTGTAAGTGGCATGATTGTGAAAGCTGCTGTTTGGAGAATAGAACTAACTTCTTTTTTTTTGTTTCAAGTGCTTGGATCAAAGTGGAACAGCTGAAGCCTTATCACGCTCACAAAGAGGAAATGATCAAGATTAACAAGGGTAAGCGCTTCCAGCAAGCTGTGGATGCTGTAGAGGAGTTTCTTAGAAAAACCAAAGGCAAGGATCAGGTGAGTGGGTTCTTTTTCACTGTATGCATCAAAGTAGGTCTTGGCATGAACAGTGGTTAGATGCGTTTTTATGTGAAAGGAGTTTGTTACCTCTGGCAAGTTGAGAGTGGTTTTGTTTTCCTTCCTTTTGTTTTTGGGGTTATTTCTTATCCTCTTCTTCCCCATTTAATCTTGTTTCGTGGGGAAAAATGTTTTGTTAAACTGTTGGAGAAACTGAAGTGGCTAGTTGATTTGCTTGTGATAAATCAGTCTTAAGTCTTGGAATAGAATTTGATACCTACTAATCTTGTCTCTGATATGCTGGAAGTGCACACACTGCCAGCAAGTCTTCAGGTGGCCTGTTCTGTTATGTGCTTGCTTAAACTGGTGCGTTTTTACAGGAGAACTAACCAGGAACTTCACTCACCGGCTCCGAAGGGCTAAGAGATACCTAGTTTTCAAGTTACTGTGCTGTTGTTTTGCTTGATAGTGATCAGCACAGGGTCCTTCACATCCTTGGTTTTGCATGAAAATCATTCCATCTCTTCTCTTCTTTCCTTACCATCTTCTATTCTGTAATCTCTCAGGCGTCTTCCCATAACTCCACTGAAGAGAAGAATCGGCGTAATTCCAGTGAGGAAAGAGGCAAGCAGTCCGCTGGTGAAGAGAAACGCAAGGCCAGTTTGTCTGAAGGAAAGGTGAAGAAGGGAACAGGGGAAGGAAAAAAGAGGGTCTCTTCTGTCTCATCAGAGAGAGGATCAAAGTCACCCTTGAAAAGAGCCCAGGATCAGAGCCCCCGAAAGCGGGGGCGTCCGCCCAAGGATGAGAAGGTTTGTGTTGTGCATGACCGCCAGTGCCCGTGGACTTGGCAGCTGGACTCGAGGGCTAACTGGCACCTTGACTAACAGGCCAGCAGGAAGAGTCAGTTCAGTATCTTTTTTTTTTTTTAATCTGTTCCATGTTGCTCCTCCTAGACCATTTGGCTGCCTGATACCTTTGGCAAGCACATTGCTGATTCTTCCTGTGAGTTTTTTACCCATTAGTTACTGTGAGAGGCTCTGTTTGTATCTTTGAGAGGGCTTTGAAAGCTGTGTCATGAGACCTTTCATCTTGCCATCCTTTGAGTTCGGGTTGTGTGGTAAGGATTAGTGAAGAGAGATGGGTCTTCATCTGATTCTTGACTTCTCCTGTCTCATCTGCTTCTTATGATCAGGTGATTAGTAGTCACTCCATTTCACGCTCAGGACTTACAGAAGCTGAAGTATTCTTAAGGGCTAGGGCTTAGAGAAGAACCTTGTAGCCTGGGAAGTCCACCAGAAGAGTTAATTGTATTCATTTCAGCTTCTATGCCATAGGATATGTTTCCATCCTCCATTATAAAGATCTGACCTTGGAGCATTACTATTTTATCCCCATTACTTCCCTGATACTTCTGGATGTTGTACCAGCAGTGATAGCAACCAGTACTTTGTCTACCCTCATCTAGAGTTCCTGCCTTTTTTTTTTTGTGGAACTCGTGGTTTTGGTCTAGATCTTCCTTTTGGATATTCCAAATGGATATTCATTTTGGTGGATTTATTACGAGGCATATGCTCCATCAGAGACAACACCTGAAGACGACTGGGAGACTTCAGCTGATACACCATGCAGCAGCCTGCTTGCTCACCTGTGCTTCAGAGGGATCACATTGTGCTTCACAGTCTTTGCTTTCCGTGCACGTCAAGATGCAAGTCAAGATGGTGGTCTTGGCTCTCCGGAACTGTGAGTGGATCGGCCTTTGCTGGTTGAACAGCAGACTCTCTTGATGTAATAAAATGAAGCTGATCATCTCAGATATTAGCTGTGAAGGAATCATAGAAGAGAGTCATAGTATGTCTTGATTTGGAAGGGATACACAAGGATCATCGAGTCCAGCTCTTAAGGAGTTGAAGGAAATACTGGCTCTAAAAAAGAGCCAGTGTCCATGAAATGAGGCTGCACAACAGAGCCCATCAGTTTCTACTTTTGAGGGGAGTTGGAGGAAGGGAGGAATGGATGCATATATGTGAATTCTGACTAATAATTACTGGACTTGTGACTTGACTGATGGCAGAAAAATGCTTCACTGGCAACATAACTTTAACTTTTCTAAGTGTCTTCCTATAAGCACGTTGTGTCTCCACATAATTCTGTTACTATAAGCCACAGGGCCATTTTTTTCGCTTGCAAAGTGCTGCTGTGCCTTTGAGCTAGCTTCATTCCAAAATTGATCAAAACTAATGGTTGGGAGAATTCTGATTGTGCTGACACATTGCATGCTTAGGTTTTACTGTGTTAGCTACCTCAGACCATTGGAGTGCTTTGAGTGAATTGTGGTAGTAGGCATTATTTTACTGGCACATGGCAGTGGAGAGGTTTTAAACTTACCACAGAGGTGGCCAGCCGTGTGATAAGTGCCGGGCCACAGACAGGGAAAATAAGCAGAGTAAGGTAGGAAAGTAAGCCTTATGGCTTCTGGAAAGTGACAGTTAAAGAAATTGCCATGAAAATATAACAGTGCTGCCTTAATACTGCTTTTTAGCCTATGACAATTCTAAAATTTTAAAATCGTGTCTTGCCTGGTTCTCATAAGTTCCCCAGGTTCTTCGCCCTTAGGGTAGAAAAGATTTATGTCATTGTCCTGAATTAATACAGTACTGGGATTTGTTTGTTTGGGGTTTTTTTCCCCTTGTCACAGTCCAAATTCTGACTTTCTAAGCAATAAGGATGCATAAAATTCAAGAATCCAGTTGTTGCCAAAGTGTGCTCTATCTAGAAAGGCTCTATAGCCATAGATGATCATTCACATACTCTTAAGCTTATATGAATATTTTTGAAGGACCAACAGAACTTCTTAGGCATCAAGGATGGTTTTATCCGTGCTTTACCACTTGAAACAGCAGTGTGCTGTCTAAGAGAACTTTAATATGCAGGACTCTGCCTAGACACTTTTAAATTTGTAGTCTGATGTCTACACTGTCCTTGCTAACACTTGGACAGTCGCATCGATCTGGGTGACCTCCAGGAGTCTTGCTCTGACCTTCTTTGACAAATAATGCTCTTCTCTTGTGCTTCTTTGTGGACATTAAGGTATATTTTGCATTTTCAGGAAGTAATTTTGGAGGGGAGATAATGGGATTCCATTTCTGCACCCTCATTTCAGGAAGACAGCATATACTGTGCAGGAGTCCTGCGCGTTCTCTTCATGTAACATAAAGACCTGTGTGTCTGTAGCACATGTCTGTGGCCTATAGCGTAGAAGCCTATTTTAACCTTGGGGAAATAAAAGATTAAATTTAATCTTCCCAACAGTGAAAACCTCAATGTGTTCAGTACTATCATGATCCTACAAACCAGGGCCTGTTGAGGGGATGGGGTAGCCCACATACAGTTTGTTTCACAGATTCTGCAGACTTAAGCACATGTGGCTGTCCGCCTTTTGCTTTGAAGGTTCTCCTGATAACAGGTAGGCTGTTCTTTTGTGACAGGGCAGGATTAGAAGAGTTCAGACTTCTGCTTGTAATGATGTTCTTCACCCATTTGTTAAGCTTTTTGCATTCCACCAGAGGAAAATACTGGATCAAGTGTGTTTGCTTGCTTCTCCGCTCATTGCACGAGTGCACAAGTGCAATGATTCCTCTTAGGTATGAAGAATGGACTCTCCAGAAGCCATAACTGTGTTGAATTCCTTGATTGTCAGTTCGTGTTTTCCTCACCTCACCTGTGTTGATAATACACTGAAGGCTTGTGGAAAGGCCTGTGAAATGGAAGGCGTTGGTAGTGCTTTCAGAACTCTGTATGTGTGCTCCTACGATCAGTGTGCTGTGGCCAGCCCCTGAGCCAGGTTGTAATCTCTTTCTGATTCTCCTTCTGTCTCCTCAGGACCTCACAATTCCAGAATCAAGTACAGTGAAGAGAGTGATGACTGGAACAGTAGCTGGATTTAAATGGCCACCAAGTGTCAGTGAGGTGAGAAGCTTTACAGCACAGAAGATCTAGGAACCGAGTTTGGTTCCTAGAGCCCATTGTGTTGGCTGTAAAACAGCAAGATCTTATCTTCCTTGTGTCAGAACATTCTGCACAGAACATAGCTGGACAATATCCCAGGCAGTTCAGAAGTATGATGGGATTCACACTTAACTTGCTGTACTCATTTTTGCGCTTCTTGTTTCAAAACTATTTCTGGGACTGAATTCCCAAAATTGGAGGTAGTGTGGATAGTGTCTCCCTGACTTGGTATTCTCATATGGGGTGGTTTCATTTGATATCCTTCATAAGCAGCTTTGAAAACCTTTCAGTTTTGCACATAAATAAGTGATCAGCAGAGTAAGAGTAGCCTGACTCAAGGCTACTGTGTACGATGCTCACTGGAGAGGTGAAGTACCTGGGCCTGCAGTCCTCGTTGCTGTTAGTAGGGTTTGCCTGGCATGTGGCACTGCTGTGTGTACGCTCCAGCCAGTTCCCAGAATGGTGTTCTAAGATGTTCCTTGAAAGCTGGAAAATAAATGTTTTCATTCCCCCGGGAGGGGAAGAAGCAGGATATGAATTTTCTTCCTCCCATGTTAATCTCGCTCATATACTTCTCTGTTTTTCCTATAGGTGTCCAAAAATGAGGAATTTGGTTTGAATGGCTTGGGGTTTTGAGAATGAAACACAATGTAAACTATTTAATTGAAACAGGCTGCTTCTGACACTTTATATTTTCCACCTTAAGCTATTGTTCTGATGCAACTTGGGAGAGCAAGGGAATTTTGCTGTTGTTGCTCAGTGACTTTCTGGGAATGCTTCTGAGGCTGTACTTGCTCTCTTTGTAGCCCGCGAAGGACAGTGATCCACATTTTCATCACTTCCTGCTGAGCCAGACAGAGAAGGTGAGGATTTGGCAGACAGGATCATGCTCCTGGTCTGTCTAGCTTGGCATCCTGCCCTTTGCTGGGAGTGAGTACAAGGAGTATGCATGAAGAGATCCAGAATTCTGTTTTTTGGGGGCTAGTAGCAATTAGGTTGCAATCTTGTAGTTCAATTACTTTCCAGCCTTAAGGTTTAGAGCGATTTAGCATTGAGTACAGTGAATAGTTTTAAGTACTTAAAGATTATCTAGCACCAGGTTTTGACAGATCTGTTGTAATAAATTCTGTAGAATGAAGATTGGTGGGCAGGAAAAGCTGTTTTTCTGTTTGAAAATCCTGTTGTTCGATTGTTTTTGATGGTTGTCCTGTCAATTTCCTCATCTGCATGGGCTTATCAATTCACTGGATGTTGCAGGAGAATTTCCAGAACTAGAAAAGCTCTTTGTGAGACACAACCAATTTATCTCCCAAGACTTGCAGGATTTTGTATTCAGCAGTGAACATCGGGAGGAAAAGGAAAGATCAAATTAAATGTAAAAGGATTTCTATCTCACTGAGAATCTGGGCAGAGCTAGAAGGATTAAGAGCTGCTAACAGTTTTGATCTAGACAAGCTCACAGTAAGCAGCATGGGGAGGAGCAGCCTTTGTTTGTAGAAAGCCACGTGCCTTCTCATGTTAACCAGAAGGTTTTGCTTCCACAGCTGCAGAGACATGGTGAGCGTAGATGTGAGGTTGCTCTATGGCAGGATTCAGAGAGCTAAATGTGGGAGCAGGGATGCCCTGCGTTCTGGGGCCTCCAGAGGAGCCTGTCATAGGACCTACAGAAGGGAGTTTGCAGGATCTCTGTTAGAAGACAGGCTGAATTGCTGGGGCAGGGTGGGAAAGGATGACCTTAGTATGTTGCAATAGGTTGTTGGGTTTATTTTTTCCCCTTGAGGGAAAGCCCCAGAGTTGTCTTGCTTTGCAGATGGTGGTGGGTGGGTGAACTGCTTGTTTCTATGGAACAAGGATATCGTCTGTTTGCTCAGCAGAGCAAGTCAGCACTGTCCTTCTCCTGAATGCTTTGTCTTCTCCATACAGCCAGCTGTCTGCTATCAAGCCATTACAAAGAAACTGAAGGTTTGTGAAGAGGTGAGGCAAATCTTGGTCTTGATGGATTTTCCCTATTGTCATGAGGCCTTGCAGTTCCTCCAGAGCTGTGCATTCTATTTTTTTATTATTTTTTTTCCCCCTCTTTCCACCCCACCCCACTCCCCCAGGAGACAGGATCCACCTCCATCCAGGCAGCAGACAGCACAGCAGTCAATGGCAGCATCACGCCTACAGACAAAAAGTAAGATCTCCAACACACTTCAGCCATTTCCCTTTCTCTCCCTCACAGCTCACACATGCAGCCACTGTCTAGCCAGTCACTGCGAATGAATAAACCTAACATTTGTCTCCAGCTACACATCTCCTCTGCCCTTGTGTGAAACTCTGATCTGGGGGGCAAGGGGGAAGGAGGCAGCTAAAAACAAAGGGGGCTGTACAGTACAAAGTTCAGAATAAATTCTGTCCTGGACACATCTGCAATTTGGGGTGTTTCTACAGTTGCCCTAACCACAAGCTCCCACTGCAGGGTGTTAGCAACAGTATTTCCAAGTGAGGTAGGAAGATAAAAGGGGATCTGTCTCCAGCAGTGCCTGGCAGTTGACTGGGGCTGTTTAATTGCTCTCCTGGGCATGCAGAAGACAAGAGGAAGAGGGAGGTGTGTTCTCCCATCACAAGACCTTTGCTGTGTAGCACGTGAGCTTTCTGGTTTCTTTTAAACACCCCCTTTCTCTTTCATAGAGTGAGAGAAGCCGAACTTGAGCTTCCTGTTTCACTCTGTAACTTCCGCTCCGTTCAAATTGAGTTCAGGCCACTCCTGCTGTTTGCCGTTGGGGCCGCTCTCATGGAATGTCAGTTCTCACCTGTACTTCAGGGCAACCAAAATAACAATGAAGCTGTTCAGGTAAAACAGTCTCTCAGGAAAGTGTGGCTCAGAGGTGGGTTCAGAAAGAAGTAGTATCTGTGCTGGTCTAGGGACTTGAGAATAGGTGGACCTTGCTTGGGCTACATAAGGAGCCTGTGGTGACTTGCTCTGCCCTGTCTGAATTAGTTTGCTTGAAGAAAAGGCAGCATGGGTAGCTGGGAAAGGACAAGGTGGCTTGTGAAAGCTACAGTGCAACTGCTAATTCTGCAGAGGTAACTGGGGGATTGCCGCATAGATTTCATGGTGAAGTTACATCGGACATGTAGCTCAATGCTTTGGAATCTCTCCTAGAGCTGTGGGGTTTGCAGGAAGCTCCATGATGAATAAAACGGTCCTTGCAGCAATATCTGCAAAGGAATTCCTGCTGCAGGTGACTGTAGGGATGGAACTTGTTGGCATGTTGTCTTTTTCTTGAATGGGGGAGCAAAGCTCTTTCCAGCTTGGGGTGGAGAAGGAGGGGAAGGCAGCTGCTGTCTGGGACTCACTGTGACCTGTACTGGCCTAATACTTCTTTCTTCCTATGTTTGAAATCACAGCTGTAGAGCAGGGACTAGATCTTTGGTCTGTGAATGCCCAGTAGTCCTTGCTGGGCCTTATTAAAATAAAAATGTTGTAATGTATCATTCAATTATGTAAACAAGCATTGTATGTGTGATTTAGTTTTAAAACCAGAAAATTATTAGAGAGGCACCTGCTGATCTCTAAATGTTCCCTTTAACTTCAGTGAGGCAATGGCTGGCAACAGAAAGCACACAAATAGCAATTTTAATTAAAAAAATACAAAAAGCCACAAACCAAGCCCCCCCCCCCAAAAAAAAAAAAAACCAAAACAAAAAAAGCCCAGACCACCCAAACCTTTAATATTTATGTGATCTTCTGAAGTAGGGTAAAGACTTTCTTCAGGAAATTCTTAGGGATGCTTGGTAAGCAAAATAAATCCCAGCTTGATTTTAAAGCTCAGTATCTGCCCATTCTAGCTGTGGCTGCAGTGGAACTGTTTGTTTGGGGATTTTTTTTTTTTTGCTGGTGATGCTTCACCGTTTGCTCTTCGTTATATTCAACACCATGAGAGATGAACACCAATCTCTTGCATTCATGTTTATCTCTACCCCTCAGGATAGGATTTCTGGGCCTTGGCCTGATGGGAAGTGGCATTGTTTCCAACTTGCTGAAGATGGGTCACACTGTCACTGTCTGGAACCGGACTGCTGAGAAGGTAGGCATGTGCCTGAACCTTTCTTAAACATCTAGTTACCCCCTGTAGCTCAGGGACGCCTGAGGTCATGTGTCAGTGGTGCCTGGGAGAGGATGCCAAAGAAACACAAGGATGCACTTGCTACCTTGTTGTGTTCCTGTTTTCTAGGTGCTTGTTGGTGGGCACTTGTGACCAGGTGCAGCTGTGGGCTGTTCTCGGGTGGTCACTTTTACGTAATCAGTCCCACCCCACTGCCGTTTTGTACGAGAGTAGAGAGTTGTCAGAAACATTAAACCCTTGTATACAAGTCGAGAATTGGGATGTAACATGTCTCTGGAAATAACTGCTGATGTGAATATCCAGTGTTATGCCAGAAAGGCCAGGTATGGGGAGTTATCCTAGGAGAGGTGTGGTAAGATGCACTGCTCAACCACAGCTTTGTCCACATCCATTGTTGCAGTAACAATGGTTCTGTTGGAAACGTGCTGTGTCAGCAGACCAGGATGAGAAGGGTTTTATGGGGACATTCAAAGTGAAGATGGAGCTTATATTGCACTTACATTCTAGACAGTGTTACTCTGTGTAGTAGAGGAGGAAAAGTAGGTAACTGGGGAAGATGTGGAACTCTGATGATGCTGTGCAGTATCAAAGCTGGAATGGCCCTGTAGTTACTTAGTTAAAAGGGTTTAAAATATTTATTTATTTTAATAGCAAAACATGACCAGTATGAGGGGATAAGGTAAGAAAAAGCTAAGATTTTGAAGCAGCAGGCTGTGGAAACACAACAGTCTCAGCTGTGCATATTCCTGTTTAGTGTCCAGTAACACCTTTTTCTCTGTCCTGTTTCCCATTTTTTTCCCTAATCTCTCTTCCCAAACCCACAACGTTCTTATTGTTTCACCTAAATATTTTGTTTCTTTGTCTTTCTTTCAAAGTTCTTCACCTGGGGTTTCAGAAAAGCTCTCTGTCTGTCTGTCTGTCTGTCTGTGTGTGTGTGTGTGTGTGTGTGTGGACAAAGCAACGGAAGACAACCTAGTTGCTGTGTAATTAACATGCCTGACTCTCTCAGAATTGTGTCCAGCAGCGGGGTTTGTTTCAGCAAAATGCGAAGAACCCATTTGCTCTGTGCTTAATTTTTCTTACCTTTGGATTTGTGCCTTTTGCAGTGTGATTTGTTCATCCAGGAGGGTGCAAGGCTGGGAAGAACCCCTGCTGAAGTTGTCTCCACCTGTGACATCACGTTTGCCTGTGTTTCAGATCCAAAAGCAGCAAAGGATGTAAGGATTAGCTCTTATTTTACCTCCGTTGGTTAGACTATGGGATGTAGTCACTGAATGCCAGTTCTGATTCCTGCTAACTGCAGCAGCCTGGGTAATTGTAGATGCTGACTAGTGCAGCTGTGTAAAAATAAATGTCCAAACAAAAAGCATACTTTTTAAAAATCAGCCCTTTGAGGGCAGGTTCTGATTCCCCTCTGGGGGTCTGCCACTGCAGTGCCAGGCTCACCTGGACTCCTGTCCTGCAGGATTGGGGTTTCTCTGCAGACACCCTATTGCTTTACCGCTCTTCTGTTCTCCACAGCTGGTGCTTGGTCCGAGTGGAGTGTTGCAGGGGATTCGCCCGGGGAAGTGTTATGTGGATATGTCCACCGTGGATGCAGACACGGTCACAGAGCTGGCCCAGGTAATCACTGAACTGAGCCTCTTAACACCTGTGATTCAACAGCAGTTCGTGTTGCTTCAGGTGGTTTATTACCTGTTGGGCTTCTTTTGGGAGACTTTCAAGCTCCAGGCAAATTAGACAAAATAACGTGTCAAATCTTGACCAGCAAACACAGTTGGATGAGATGTTCCCTGCTGATACCAGCAAAACCTGTAGATTTGGCAGGACTGTTAGCTGGCATCAGTACAAACAGACAGACAAATTTTGATCCCTTAAGAGGTATTTATAGCCAGATTGGTATTCTGTAGCAAACTGGATGGTAAAGCCCTGTCTGGATTAATAACTGTACTTAAACTGATACAGTGCATAATCTCCTTAGTTAAAATGTTCTGGGGAAAAAGAATGCCCTTACATTTCATTCTGTAGAAATATTATTATCACAGATTTCTGTAGAGGTATTCTGATTACTTCTGCTGTGGTATCAGATGTGTTGGTGATGCAGTAGTGTGTAGCATCAATTTAGAGAATAAAAATCATACATATTAGTAAACCTCTGGCTGAAGAGATCTGTCAAAGGCCTTTCCTCTCTGGGGAAAAGGGGGAAAATACCTCAGCGGTCAATCTTCTGATATTCCCACACCACATGTGCACCTTCAGCACCGGTCCCTTGGCCAGTACGGGGTGCCATGGCTAAAGCATGTCAGTTCAGCTGTTTAAAACATGCACAATAGTGATGGGTGCAGGAAGGTCTTGCTGGAGCATGAAGGCAACTTTTGGTCTTAAGTACCCTTTACAGGATACAGTGCGTCACGTGTTAGTGCTTACCTCTCCTGGTTGTACGTCAGAGCTATTTGTTTTGCTTTAAAATTCTGTCCTCAGGGGCAGGAATGCCCTAAGTGATGTTCCTGCTGCTGTCCACGCCCAGCTAAACAGAGATGCTCTTTTCCAGGTGATAGTGTCCCGGGGTGGTCGCTTTCTGGAAGCTCCGGTCTCAGGAAACCAGCAGCTCTCTAATGATGGGATGCTTGTGATCCTGGCAGCTGGTGACAGGGGCTTGTATGAGGACTGCAGCAGCTGTTTCCAAGCCATGGGGAAGACCTCTTTTTTCCTAGGTAATTGAAACACAAAGGGCCTGACAGCAGTTTCTTAGTTCCTTCCAGCAAGGAGTGTGAGGCATATGTGTCGTTTGTTTCTTGTCTCCTTGGGCAGTGTGGGAAATTGGCCTGCCCCTCTGGAACTGCAGGCTAAGGTTTCCTTTTTGAATACTGTCTCACTTAAGATGATCTGTGATGCTTTTGGTTTTAAATCATACTTTGTTACGATTTCTACATTCCTCTGAGTGCTTGAAAAATGAGAACTTTTTCTGAAGTCTTTCAGGGGAAGCTGCTGCGTGCTTGATGCAAAGAGTCTAGTGGTGTTACTGCTGTGTGGGCTGGGGGAGCAGGGCTGCTGTTTCTCTTCTGGAGGAATCCCAATGGTGTTTTTCATTCCCAGGTGAAGTAGGCAATGCTGCCAAGATGATGCTGATTGTGAACATGGTCCAAGGCAGCTTCATGGCAACAATAGCAGAAGGACTGACTTTGGCTCAAGTGACCGGCCAGTCCCAGCAGACCCTTCTGGATATCCTCAATCAGGGACAGCTTGCCAGCATCTTCCTGGACCAGAAGTGCCAAAGTAAAGTTCTCTTACATTGTTTTATTACAGGTCATTTGTTACAACCTAGCAGCATTTCAGCTAGTGGCAGAAGGGAGAAAATGAGTGTCCCATCTTCATCAGCTTGGGATTATGATTATTTTAAGCATTTTGAAGATGCAGACCTGAGTTCCATTCCTTCCTCTTCATAGCCAGGGCTTCTGAGAATATGAATTAGGACTGCTTAGGCCTTGAGTTAGGATTTCGTTGGGGCAGGGTAACAAGTGAAATGGAGGGCAGGCTGCTTAGAAATCGGAGGTCACTTTGTCAGTGGGCAGTAGTGACATCATCTCCTGTGGCCAGATGATGTCGCTATTGACATCATAGTGTAGATAGAGAGCAGAGAAACAGGAGAGCTAAAAGTAGTTGATCAGCAAGGGAAAGAGAGATGGATATTGAATTAAAGCCCCTTGCAGCATGGCTTTGGCTTACTTTTGTCATGCTTACTTTTTGCATGCCTTCCTCTCAACAGATATCTTGCAAGGAAACTTTAAACCTGATTTCTACCTGAAATACATACAGAAGGATCTTAGATTAGCTATTGCACTGGGCGATTCTGTCAACCACCCAACTCCCATGGCAGCTGCTGCCAACGAGGTAAGAGTTGTCCAGTGTTCAGACATGTGTTCTTCATCTATTCAGCGGAGCAATTTGTCAACAAGAGATGCAAATCTAAGAATTACATAATCTCTAAGATGAGGAAACAGTGATTGAAATATATTTTGACTAGGGTGACATTGGATTTGTTTTGATTGTAGAAGCCCTTAGAATGTCACATCAAGAAACACAAATGGCCTCAACAAGACCTGCAGATCAGAATCATTCTGATCTGCACTGCTCTGATTACTTGACTTACTGTACGATTCTCTGGTTGCAGTGGCCAAAAAGGGAATTTTTCTGCTGGTGGAAGGCTTCACTTCACCCAAGTGCAGGCTCTGATCCTTTTCTGATTTCTGTTCTCTAGGTCTATAAACGAGCAAAAGCATTGGACCAATCCGACAACGACATGTCTGCAGTGTACAGGGCCTACATCCATTAGGCTGCACCCTTCTTACTGTTCATATGATGATTATTGATTAATATTATTATGATACTGGGTTTTAACTCTGGACCAGTCCATCTCTGTCTTTCCATTTCCTTTTATACACAGACTTTGAGACCTGCCACCAAGGCAGCTGCTGCGGTGAGCCTTCCCCTGTGGCAGGAGGGGGGGAGGAGTGGGCTCAGATTGTTGCAGTCTAATTAGAAAAGTCCATGCCATGCACTTACAGTCATGGGACGGAACAGCGGCGATTGTTCAGAAGCTCTGAGGCAACTCTGCCAGAAACCTGCTGCTTGGCTGCTTTTATTTTCCTCTTTTTTTGCTTGTCCAAGATGCTGTTTCTAACAACCCCTTTTCTCCTTTGCTGTGAAATAATGTGTGTGTTGGACTCTCTGCATTGAGTGGACAGATGACAAACAACCCATCTGCCTGTGAATATCACTCAAGTCCTTGGTCCCAAGTAAGGTGAGGAGCATTCTGCTTAATTGGCACTGTTAGAGAACAAAGCACCTCCCATGGAGGAGAAGGGCAGTTCCAGAGGGTAATGGAGGTTGCACGCAACACTGTCGTGATTCTGTTCTTTTTAAACTTCCACCTCCCCAGCACCTTGATGGAGGAATTCCTGTACTGTTAAAGACGACACATTGAATCCATGTCTTCCCCTGTACAGACAGCTATAGCTTAGGGAACACAAACTGTATTGAAAACGGGAGAATGCCAGTGTCAATGGGCCTCCTAAAAGGCTAATCACAGCCCATCCGAGATAGATTGGAGAGCAACATGTTTGCATAGAAAACTGCAGGAGAAGCGCAGAGCCTAAAGCTGGGCTAGAGATTTTACCTGCTCGTGGCTTTAGCTTATGTTCTGCTGCTACTTGCTTTTTTTTAACCCTTGTAGTCAATAATTACAAAGGTGTCTTGGATTATAGCGCTGTCATAAGCAGAGTGATGAGTCTGAAAGAGGCGAGAAGAACGATCCAAGAGGTTAAGAATCCTGAGCTCCTTTCCACGGTCTCTGGCCTTTGCATGGTTGTTACATCTCTCAGCCTGTTTGCCCATCTGTAAAGGTGGGTGATGATTACCTACCTCATAGGGAAACTTTTGTGTACTGAGTAGTGATCTTTATACATGTCAGATTTTCCATACATGTTCTTAGTGTTCCTGCTCTGGGTACAAAGTAGCACAGCATGAGCCTTTTCCCTGAAACTGTGACTTTACTTGTGGACAAATACCAACTTCTAGAAAGAACAGTAACTAAAATGGGGGAGGGAAAGACCACTGCTGAGCTTTAGTTTAGCAATGGGTGACATGATCTGCACAGATGCCAAGGCTAGAGATCAGAGGTGCTCTCAGTGTTGATAGCAGAGCAACCCAGAGCCCAAAGGATGCCTGTCTCTCAAAATGCAGAGTGTGGGGTGGCTTTTTTTGTTTGTTTGTTTTTTAAATTATCAGCCTTTAGGAGTGTTCTTGCATTTTAGATTTTACAGTTAGAAAAACGCCAAGTGAGAAACTTTGGCCAAAATCACTTTTCAGTGACACAGTCTCCTTCCTTCCTTGGCCTGGGATTCTGAAAGGAAAAAGAACAGATTCAAATTAGGCAGAGTTCCTTTAAATCCCCAAGGTCTGCCCCTCCCACTCCCCCCCCCATCCTCCCAGGAACTTAATGACTGTGTAAGGAAATTTCCCCTGGGTTAGAATTTCTTATCAATCTTGCTTTGTGCAGTGTATGCATATGGTTCAGGGACACCTTGTTAAGAAACAGAGTGTCAGATACTCATTTTGAATCACAACATCTAATGCCTCATGCTGTAAACGTTACTTTCAGTATTTCACCCCCTGTGATCTCTGTTCTTTTTGGGCTAATGCTGTGTTCTGTGTTACTTATGTCCTGTGGTGAGCACCTGGCAACAGAGCTGTCAGACCTCACTGCCCGTTGGTCAGTGTGTGTGAGCGATGCTAGTTGTTCATCCGTGTTCCTTCGGCAGCGCCGCTGCCACCCTGCA
This sequence comes from Oxyruncus cristatus, assembly GCA_013399855.1. Taxonomy (NCBI): domain Eukaryota; kingdom Metazoa; phylum Chordata; class Aves; order Passeriformes; family Cotingidae; genus Oxyruncus; species Oxyruncus cristatus. The sequence goes on along the minus strand of VXAY01003554.1, from coordinate 27,045 downwards.
TGTAGGTATCCATGTTAAAAGGCACAGAAGTGTGCCCAGGATAACCAGCCGTTGACCTGCTTTGACACACTGCGCTTCCCTGTCCACAACCGCGCTGCTTAGCACCTGAAGTCCTTGGTTAAACATGCCACAGTAAGGAAATCACTCAAACGGATTATGCATTGAGGGCATCTGGGGGAAATCATTGGTTTGCAGGTAGATGAGACTACAGATTTTATAGTGGAAAATTTTTGGGAGGGAGAGGGAGGTACTGTCTCAGGTGCAATTGAGAGTGAACTGTGCCGAGCCAGTGCAGCAGCATCCCCTACCTGTCCCTGCCCTTTTGGGCCAGAGTGAAGGTGAATGGGTCTGAGCAAAGCTAATGGAGGATCTCCCTCTCTGTTACTTCGTGGTGCCTCTGGATACAGTGAGAATGCCAAAGGAGCTCTCAAGTCCTGTGACAGGTATTTCATAGGGAATTCCAAGAACTGGTCCCTAGGCAACTCACTACTGCAGGGTTTGTTTTCCAGAAATACTGTAGTTCCCAGAATAGAGATGGTTATTTCTGTGGGAGTGGTGAGTATGGACAACTGTAATTTATCCTGGGAAAGTCTGACTGCAGCTTTGGGCTGATGTCCAGTGAGAGTGGCTGTAGAGTGGCTGTGGTGCTTCCTGACCAGCTGTACAGTCACAAGTGTGCCAGGGAGGAGCAGAAGGAGACCAAGAGCTCTGACGTGGCTGTGAAGTGAGGAGGAGGGATGGAAATGGGGAAAACGGGACTGTTCCAGATGCCGGTTGAGATTGCTGTCAGTCTCAGTCGGATTCTTGTATTTATGTCTGTAGCCTCTGAACATGGATCTCAATCTGTTTCCTAGGCCTGAGATTTGGGGAAGGGGAGTGGGGGAAGCAGTGGATTGAGAGATGCTCTAATAAAACTGGCTAGTCAATGTTGTCTTAATATTGTTGACAATTCTGTAAAGTTTCTTTTTATGAGGATTTGTTTTAGCAATTTGCTTTCTTTTGACTCCCTCCTTTTTAAAGAGAAAATGTGACACTTGTGAACAGCTTGTAAGAAAAGCAACTTCCTTTTTCCTCAATGATAGATCCTATAGTTCATTAAGGTTGTGAATTTTTATTTTCTTGCCTTGTTTTTAATTAACGTTTGTCATTCAGAATAGGATGTGTGGAAAATGTTTAAATGGCAAAACAAAGATTTTTTTTTTCTTTTTTTTTTGTGCAATTAACAAAGCTACTGGCAAAAAGAATAAAACCTTTCTTGGTAACACAATGTTCTTGTGACACTTTCTAAAGCCTGTCAGAGTTGTCTTGGGGCATTAAGGAAATATGTGCGTTCCACAGAATACTAGAAACTCAGAGCTGCTGAACACTCACAGTGTTTCTGAGGGCACTTTGGTCATTGCTGAAACCTGGAACTGTCAGCAAGGCATTGCAGAGAATGAGTTTGGATTAATTCCAGCCTGTGTGCAGAGGAGCTGCATGCCGCTGGAGTACGAGGAGGACGCTTAGTTGATGACAACTTGCGTAAGTGATGGATGGGCTGGGGTATCCATCCTTCTGGCATTTGGGGTTATTTGAACGCTAAGTCTTATGATCAGCCTGGTCCAGTGGAAGATTCCCTGTCCGTGGCAGGGGCATGGAACGAGATTAGTATTAAGGTCCCTCAACCCAAACCATTCCATGATTCTACGACCACTGACTCAGCAGTGGGTTGTGCATTCCAAGACACGATCCCTCAACAGAAGTCTTCGCAAGCTCTGGCATACTCTTTGTGGATAATGGGGCAGCTTTTGCAGTTGGACAGCTGCAGCTGTTCCTGCCGAGGCACAAGGATGGTGCTCACACCAGTGGGTTCCAGGTACAGGAGTTACAAGTGCCCAAAGAACCACTCCCTCTGAGCGCTGCCACAAGAAGCAATGCAGAACATGACAGAACGTCAAGCTGTGCTTGCAGCAGTAACTGGTGCTGTTGGAAGCTTTCCCTGCTCCGGCAATGAAGGATCGTTTCCACCCGCCGCCTAAGAGGGGCTGATGCGAGGAAGGCTTTGTGTGCGTGGCCCCCTCGCTCCCGCTCGAACCCCCGACCTCACTGCCAGGATAAATGTATTTGTTTGAGAAAAGGCCATGAGATTTCCACGTTTTCACGCATCGCTGAGGCTTCTTACGCGCAGCTCGGTTTGATGCCCGCGTTCGGCCGGGGCCGGGGCCGTGAGGGACCATTGCCGTGAGGCGCCATGGGAGGGGCCATTGCCGCGGCCGTGGAGGGCCGTAAGAGGCCATGGCCGGGCCAGCGCAGCCCCGGTATGGGCGGGAGGCGGCGCTGCCCGAAGAGGCTCTGCCGGGCCCTGCCGTCACCCGGTGCAGGCGCGGCCAGCGGTGGCGTCCGGGGCGGAGCCGCGGCCGCGAGGGCGGTGCGGGCGGCGGCGGGA
>VXAY01003554.1:0-24436 GCA_013399855.1 Oxyruncus cristatus | reverse complement strand
GCGGTGGCCGCCCAGTCCCGACCGCGGGGCAGCTGCCCTGGCTGCAGGCGGTGCTCGCGTTCCGGCCGTGTGGCCGGGCGAGGCTTTCGGGCCTCCTCCGGCCTCTCCCGGCGGCGGCGGCGGCGGCGGCCGGGTCTCCGTGCCGGTGTGCCCCGAGCGGGGCCGCCCTGCTCCCGGCGCTCCCCAAGTGTGCCCCGAGGCCTTGGTGACAGGCCCCGCACGTGGCGAGGGCCAGAGCCGCCCTGGGGACCTGGTGCAGCAGCGGGGATGGCGCAGAGCAGCCGCCGCTGCGGCTTCCCCGGGGCAGCGGCTGCGAGGAGGAGCGAGAGCTCCGCTCCGGGGAGGGGATTCGGAGATCCATCGGGCCGGGTGGAAAGCCACGGGGAAAACAGGTTTTTCTCACGTTAATGCGGTTTGGAAGGTTATGAGCAGTATTCCCCAAAAGTACAGCTGTGTGGTGCACAGATGTGGTGCATGAACTTGACTCAGTCCGAAATTAGTGAGGAGGGGGAGATTTCTTGCTGCGACTAGAGGAGAGAAAAACATCAGTGGGGATTTGGAGTAGAAACACTTGCACAGTGCCGGTGGGTGGTGGAGGCACTGAAGGAGTCTGCTGCACCCATGGGATCACTGTTGCGTTGGGAATCTGGAGGAGAGTGACCGCTACAGAAAGAGCAGGGAGATCCATCTTTGTGGTGAACGGTGACAGGACTTGAGGCAAAGGCATGGAGCTGTGGCAGGGGAGGTTTTGGCTGGATATTTGAAAAAGGGTCTTCACCCAAAGAGTGGTCAGGCACTGGAACAGGCTCCCCCAAGGCAGTGGTCACAGCCCCAGGGCTGGCAGAGTCCAAGAAGCATTTGGACAATGCTCTCAGAGACATGGTGGGATTGTTGGGGTGTCTCGTGCAGGACCTCCATTTGGACTTGATGGATCCCTTCCAGCTCAGGACAGTCTGTGATTCTGCGATCAGTATGATTCCCAGAAACAAAGACCAGGATTAAATGGTGGAAGTCAGTGGTCCTGCACCCAAACTTCTTTGAAGGATAACAGGGAATCCTGCCTGGCTTTGTTGTGTGTGCTGGCTTTGGGTGAATGTTTGCTGAAACAAACCTGGCCTTCTCCTAATGGTTGTTGGGAAAACTCTCCTGTGAGGTGCTGACACATCAGTGAGTGGTTATTTTGTGTGCTTCGTGGTGAACAGGAACTGTCTACCAGAGAAACCACAAGCTTCAAGTTCTGAGTTGACCACACCTTGCCCATTTTTTTGTGGGCAACCTGCTCAATTCATTCCCTTCCAGATCTTTCCACGTGGAAAATTCCTACTTTCTTACAAGCTAACAAGTAGTAGTTGTCTGCTTGCTTTTGTCCCCACTTCTCTGATGATCTGCATGAGGTCTCATGGTTTAACAGGAACATCAGCTGTGCTTTGAGGGTCTGCTTTATACAGCCTTCTCTGTGGCAGCAACTAATGGAGGCCCAAGGCAAAGAGTCATCAGATCCAAACTTGTTGGTTCTTGTTTCCAAACTTGAATTTGCCCCAGTGATTGGGAGTGCCCAGCCTTTGTCTCCCCCTCCCCCTTTTCAGTTTATCTTCCTGTGCTTTTAGGCTGCTGTTGCTTGGGGAAATGCTGGGAGGGAGGAGAGAGCATTTTGGTTTTTATCTTTGTTTCTCACCATCTAATTGGCAACAAATTTGTCTGCGAATTGGCTCAGTTTTGCCTGTGCCAGGAATTGAAAATGGATCTCCCTAGCTTTACCCTGACCCACGAACTTATTTCCTCCCCCAACCTGTTCAGGAGAGGCAGTGGGGGAGGTTGGGTTGGTGTCTGGCAGCCAGGTCAGCCCATCCCAGCAGCTTAAAAAGATGCCCCAGATTTTGAAGCAGCAGGATTTGTACTTTGCCCTAAAATTCACATCCCATGCTGCCTGTTCTTTCATAATTCTGGGATTATTGGTACAGTGATTTGTGTGAATCCTGCTTTGTTGAACAAAGTCAGGACAAGAATGAGGGCAATTCGTTGGACTGGGGTAGAGAAGTGGAGATGTGGAGACTGAGGTGTTTGAACAAACCAGGAAGAAATCTTTTTCTTCTCCTCCTTGATTTAAACAGCACAGAAACAGCACCACACTTGGAACTTAAATAATTTTCACATGTGTCTGAGTGATTTCCTTCCACTGTTTGGCTTTTAATGATTCCACTGCTGTTTTCCCATGATGTAGGAAGAAGAGTTTAAATGGCTTTTACAAGAAGAGGTCCATGCTGTTTTGAAGCAGCTGCAGGATATTTTGAAGGTGACGTTCAATTTTGTTAATTTTGTCTGAGTTTTGTGTTGTAGGTTTGTTTGCCCTCCCCTGTGGAGGAATGGTCGTAGGTTTCCCCTGGAGGAAAAAATTCTTAGTAGAGTGTGGCGGTGACTGGGAAAATTGGGGGCACCCCAGGTTTGGGGTATGAGCCCATTACCTGGAGAATGAATGCTTTCCCCCTACCCCCCTTCTGCCTGGTCCCAGGGAGCCCAGCAAGGACTCACGCAGACCAGAGGAGAGAGACGAGCGAGAGAGAGAGATTTATTATGGGTTGGGGTATACATAGGTTTTAGGAGGATCAGGGAAAACACCAGTTAGAAATCTCAGGGGGTTTACAGAATCCACCAGTAGCAAGTAAGGGTTAACATCCAATAGGAAAGGGTTAACAAAGGCCAATAAGAAAACTTATAGATATCTTCCCAACACATTCCTGAGTAAAGATAACAGTTTTCGAGGGGGATTTTGGGAAGAAGAACTGTGACTTAGCAAAAACTTACAAAAAAGCCGCTTTGAAACATGTTTAAACAACATTAAAAACTTCTGTTTTTACAGCATTTAGGCAGTTTTCTTCATTCTCTTCACAAGTCCATTTCTGACAGGACTTTTTCCATCCTACATATGGCCTGTCTACTTTCACAGCAGAGGCTGTATGGAAATGTCCAGCACCCATGTCCAGTGCTGTCCCTAGTGCTTGATTGCCCTGTGGTTTTGAGGACTCCCAGTAAAGCTGATTTCCCTGAGATTGCTCCTTTCTTGACCCTCTTTGCTGAATCTGGATCTGCCTGTAACTCCATCATGTGATGGTGGAAATGAGCATGATGGCCTTTAGCTGACAGCTGCTACTTGTGCAGTGATTAGTAGTGTGCACTCTTCTTGTTCAAAACCATCCTGTCCTCGACATGCTCACTCCTCTGCTGGTACCTGCCCCTTTCAGAGGCCTAATGTGCTCAGCTGAACCAGGTGGGCAGCACCTTTCTCTAGCCTGAGCACGGGCTGCAGGTTTGGCTATTTCCAAGCAGCCGGAGGGGAACTGGACAAGGGGGATTGTGTGCACTGACAGTGCACCGTGTGCCTGCTGGGTCAGTGTTCAACAGGCTCAACCTCTTAACACTCTGAGGTTTTGGGGGGTTGTGAGTGATGGAAGAGCAGGGCCAAAAATGTGGAGGTGAGGGGCAGGTACCAGAGGAGATAAGAGTGCCATGGTGTTGACTCAGACCCCCAGGTGACAAAAGCTTGCAGTACCTTTATATGTAATACCTGTTTTGAAGAATTTGTCATAGTTTTAAGGGTGAAATGTGATTACAGGACAGTGATTAAAGGACTCTCACCAACCAGTGATTAAAGGACTGTCACCAGCCAGTATAACCAGCTGGGGGGCTGATTTTCACTCCAGACTTCCCTCAGCTGTGATAAGGGCAGCACCATGGTGGCTGAGGGCAGCTTGAGGACCCCTCTGGCACTGCCCAGCTCCGGGGTGTGGGATTTCCAAATGTTTTTTGCTGTGGGTTGCACACACGGAGCCTTCTGGACTGTGCTGGTCCTGCTGTAGGATGAAATCCAGGGGCTCTGCTTGGTGGGCTTCAGGAGTCTGGCAGAGGTGAACACTCCACGTTTGGCAACTTGCTGGTGTCCACATTCTCTTTGTTCCTGGCTCGTGGTGCAGATGCTCCAGCACTCACTGTGTCCTCTCTTGGGCAGGAGGCCTCCCACCGCTTTGCTCTGCCCACCAGTGGCTTGGGAGCAGCTGTCAGGCAGGAGAATTTCGTACTGAGCACATCGGGGTAAGTGGTGGTGGTCAGTCGGTCACTTCCCTCTCCAGCAAACAGGTGCAGATCCTGCAGCATCCATGGTGAAGGGCTCTGTAGCACTCCTGCAGTAGTGGGGTTTTCTTTAATGGAAGATTTTGCTTTAAGGAAAACAAACGAACTCGCATGGCAGGTGAAGGTAAGAGGTGGTAGCTGTGTTTCAAGGCTGCCCGAGCCAGCCTCATGATGTTTCCTGCTGATGCTTGGTAGCACTGATTCCTGGCCCTGTGCTGGTGCGTTGCCTCAGTGTTTTGCTGTGGACAGTTTGCCAAAGGGCATTTTTCTGATTCTGGGCACAGGGTGTTGCAGTTACAAGACCCAAATTCTGTTCTTGGCTCAGTTTCTGACTGTGTGGACAAATCTTAACCTTTTTTGTAATCTCCCTAAGATAGTAATAGTAAATCTCCTTCACAAAGAGCAAACTGAGGCTTGTGCAGAAGGTGATGCAGACATGCAGTTCTTCTGAAATTGAGGACCAGTTTTTGATCTTTGGTCTCAATAGCTGCTCTGGCAGAGGTCACGAGCTTGTCACAAAGTGAGTCCTTAGGAACGGCACAGTGAGCATTGCAAGGGGTGATGCAGTAATTCTGTACTGGGTTTGAAGGTTGTCTTCTCCAGATCTTAAAATATTTAAACTTAATTTTAGTTTTCATTTGTTGTTGTTGCAAGGTGAATCTTGCAAAGTGTTGATCTAAAGAGTCTCTGTCTAATGTAGTAAAGTGCAAGTGGCCAAACCGAGTTCCTGAACGCCCAGGTGCTTCAGTCTTCTCCCCTCACTGTTCATTGTAGACGTGAGTCATCTTGCAGGATCTTGGGGTGTGGGTTTTTTATTTATTTAGGGTAGTGGAGTTTTATTTTTTTAGGGTTTATTTATATTAGGTTTTTTTTCCTTGGGATGAGGTGTGGTTTGTAACTTTCAACTCCTGTATTAACCACCTAACTCTCCGATGTCAGTAATTAATTTATTGTCTTGTGCCTGTGCCTGCTGGAGTTGTTTGTAACAGCAACCGACCTGTTGACAGGTGATTCATGGAATAAGTATGGGATTAGAAATGAAGGTAATGTTTTAGACAAGGCAGTTGGGGTGAGGTGGCCAGTAAAGAATGACAGCAGCTTGCCACAGGCCAAGAGCTGGGGACTTTGAAGGTGTGTGTAGTGTTCAGGTACTGGGCAGGAATAGCATTCAGACTTTGCACAGGAAGAACTGGGCTGGCTACACAGGACTGGGAGGGGCAGGGTCGAGTTGGCAGTCAATAGGTGTCTCTTGTGACTGGTGTTGCCCAGATCTTTCTTCTCATTCCAGCACAGACCAGGTGAAAGGTGTGTTGACACTGCAGGGAGACGCCCTGTGTCAAGCTGTGAGTACTTGCCATGTTTCTTGCTTTGTACTACAAGGGGTGGGTGTCATCCTTATTACCCTTTGATCACCTCAGTGTGGGGAGGTCACCCTGGTTATGTGTTACCAGTGATCAGTGTTCTTTGTCAGTCTTCCCTAATAGGCCTTAAATACTTCATGTTTCAGCAACTGTTGCAATATATCAACATCCAGCATCTGACATCCCCTCCCACCACCCCCACCCTGTGGTGAGTGCTGGAGTCGACTTCCATGGGGATTCCTTGCCTTTACCACCTTTGTTGTGTAGTATCAAATTTCCTTGGGGACTTTCTGAGTTGAGGTCATGTGTCCTGCCTGGATCCTGATTCACTCAATGCCTTTAAAAGTATCCTTTGTATTAACATCACCTTGTGGGAGCACTGAGGTTCTGAGCGTGCCAGGACTGTGGAATGCAGCTTGCCAGGGTGGTCTGGAAGGGTGGGGTGGGACTGGCAGCCCCCATGTTTTGCATGCAGGCATTTCTTGCTCTCATGTGTTTATTTCTTTCTTCAAGGATGTTAATCTGAAAATGCCCAGAAACAATCAGCTCCTGCACTTTGCATTCCGGGAAGACAAACAGTGGAAATTGCAGCAGGTACTGTTGGCTTTAGATGCCCACCCATCTGTAGTGTCTGTGCCCTCTGAGCAGTTGTTGTAGTCCTTTGAGAGAGACTGTTTATGTCCATTTCACGTGAGCTCCAGTGGTAGAAGCTCAGGGAGGAAGCAGGTGCAGTTAAATTCAGTTACAGTGCTGGGTAGAAGAGGTGGGTTCTGCTCACTGCTGACACACCAGCAGTCTGAGGGCTGGCTGCATAGCAGCCATGATCCTTTACAGAAGTGCCCAAGGTGCCTGTGCGGGACTGTCCTGTGTCTGCTCGTGACACCCAGGCTAGCAGGGCAAAGAGCAGCTTCAGAGGCCTCAGGTAGGGTGCTCTCCTTCTCTTACGGATACATTTGTTTACACTGAGGACATCACTGTGCTCCTGTAGCATGTCTGAGTTCCCTCAGGTAAGGAGTTAAAGGAATGCAGCTATCCGGAACCAGAATCTCTTTCCCACCGTTTTGCTGGGAGATACCTGATTTCAGGACCTGAACTAATGCCTGATTTTGAGAAGGTGGTTTACTACAGTTACTTTGTCAAAGCCGAGTAGGTTGGAGGAAGATGTATTCCTTGTGCTTCCCTTTGCCACAGCTCAGATTTTTCTAGGTGATGAGTGCATTTGGAGTTTAGTGCCGTTCCCAACAGCTACTTTGGCAGCAGAGTGAAAGCTCTATTTGATAACTTTGTAGAAATCTATAAAATTGTGTACTTGAGATGTTAATGCCAAACTCAACTCCGTTTGTTTATGCCTTGCAGCAAGGCAAGGAAGTTTTCTGACAGCACTCAGCAGTGCATCCTATTTTGTGGCTGTTTTGTACTGCTGCCTTGTTGATAGGCTTCTACTGGCTTTTATGGAAAACACTTTCCTTTATTTACTTGCAAGCGTTCTGTGTTGTAATGTTGTTCAGATGTGGAATGTGAGTGCCTCAAGGACTGTGTGCAAAAGCATTTTAAGTGGTTATGTGGTGATCTTTCACCTCTCTGAATTAAAAATGAGCATCTCAAAGATCGTATCTTCCCTTAGTGAGTGGTGCCCGTTGAAGTTTTGTTGCTCTGTGCAAAGTGAAGTCATTGTTTAGAAATTGTAGTATAGGCATGTTTTTGAGGAACACAAGTGCAGGCACACAAATTTTGAGGAACTTAATTAGAAAACAGAGCAAAATCAAGGGGGAATATGAATGAAGCATATCATTATAACAGCAGGATTGGCATTGCTTGGTTGGGTGATGCTTCCAGGAAGTATTTAACTTGCTGGGAGGTGTAAAGGCTGAAGAGAGTGATGTTTGGAGATGCCTAAGTACCTGCAGAGTCTCTCTGCAGTCTGACAGTGGACTTACCATCTCTCTCTTCCCTCTGTAGCCTCCCGTACCTGTGCTCTCCAAGAGCAGGGCTGTTCTATGATCCCTGAGCTCTGCATGAGAAGGAATCAGTGTCCAGATCTATGGCAGGGAGGCCTCTACAAGGCTGTCCTGGGATCTGGCATTGCTGGAGGGCAGTGTAGATATCAAACTACAAATACCCCAAGCTGTGTTGTCTGTCTCCCCGCAGGCATTCCTCATACAAGCTTTCAGGCTTCTCCCTTCCATTTTTTGCATCCTCCTATTTACTCCTTGGTCTTTTTTTTTGTCAATTTTCCGGCTGCTGCCTGACACTGAACACCTGTCATCTTCTCTCTGGGCCAGTGTCTTCCTCTGGTTTGTCCTTGCTCCCATGAAAGCACTGGGATACACCTATCCACCTTGCTTTGATAATTGTGTTCCTCTTGCTTGAGAGGAACTTGAGCCACCTGTGTCCTGAGTCTGTTCCAGTCCCACACAATGGCACAGCTTCTTGATGCTGGAGATAATTCTCAATCCCAGCAATTTTAGTTTAGAAGGACTCTGGGATACTGCCAGAGACGCTGCATTAGAAATCATCAATGTAATTGATGCCGTTGGTTTTAGCTAAGGAAGAAATCATTGTTCAGTGGTGCTTGAGATGACTGCTGTATTCCATCAGCAGTGAGAATTCCTACCTGAGCAGTCCTGGTCAGAGTGGTCCCAGGAAAAGAGTGGCTGATGTTCCTTCACAGCAACAGCAATATTTCTGTTGACAATCCAGATTGTAGCTGTCAGACTGTTCTGTGTCTCCAGTGCTTGAGAGAAGAACCCAATAATGCATCTGGGCAGCAGTGGTAGGTTTGTGTTAGAATGTGTCTGACATTCAGATGTGGGATTAGCATGTGAGAAGACACCATTTTCTGAAGGCCAGTGAGATAATGGGGAGCACTTCTACTTCCCAGCATGTATTAGAGAGTGGTTTTTTTCATAGGATTGCCATTGTACCTTTGCAGATCCAGGATGCCAGAAACCATGTGAACCAAGCCATTTACCTGCTTATGAACCGAGATATGAACTACCAGTTCAAAACAGGCTCGGAGGTGCTCAAGGTGAGGAGAAAGCTTTTGCTGCTTGGGTAGGAACATGCATTTTTCTTCCCTCCGTTTGTTGTTTTAAACACAGTTAATGCACATTGCTGTCTGAGTCTCTTAGTGGAAATGGATTTTGCGGTCGTACCTCTGTCAAGGAGCGTCCATGTGACCTTGTATTTGATATGAATCTGTACCAGTTTGGCACCAGTAATCTGAGCAGTTGGTGCCCTGTTGCACACCAGTGATAATCTGGGAGGACCTTCCTTGATCTTCTGTGGATGATGTGATTACATTTCTCTGTTGATCAGTGCTGCTGGTGAGAGCAGCAGTGAGGCAGCCATCAACAAAGAGAAGATGACAGTACTTGTGATTTACTGAGGATTTGAAAGTGACTTCTCACTTGCCAGTAGTAGCTGCTGGGGTCTGATAGAGCAGCTGCTACATGGCAGTAAATCCCAACCCTTTGCTTGGAAATGCTCTCTGAAGGCACTGGAGTTTCAGCTTGCTCATTGCGATCCATCACAACATCAAACATGAGAAAACTAAACCTTTTTAGTTTCCACGTGGGCAAGGGCTTCTCATAGGGAGAAGTTTAGGTAATAAAATTATTTCCTTTTTAATTTCAGGTGGAAGTACGGAGAGGAATTAGTCATAATATAAAATGCCTTCATCTTAGCAATCATGAGCTCTATTACAGACCTATGTTGCTTCCCCCTTTTTTTCTGGAAAAGAAAGTCTGCCTGAATAGAGCCTTTGAACTGTGGTTTCTGGCAGGGTTGGCCTCACAAAGAGCTGTTTCTTTTTCTAGTTCCCTTGGTCATAGATGGTTATGGACAGGGGGAGCCCATTCAGCAGTTGTACCCGTGATGTGGGAATGGAGAGAACGAGAAAGCAGCATGTTGTTTTTCCTTAATTCCTGCTCCTCTGAAGAGCTGATGATGAGTTTGTTGATGCTTCTGTGGCATGAGTAATTGAGCTCATGTTCTCATGGTATTCTTGTAATGAATAGCTGTTTTCTTGTCAGTCTCTGGTATTGAACACTCCTGGCCCATCTCACGGGCGTCTGATTATGGTAACAGTTAAACAGCATTTCTATGGCAGCCACCCTTTCCCAGTATGTCCCTGAATTCCTGGAAGGGTGACTGGGGGCGGTTGTGGTTGTTGTAACACTTGCAGAAGGGTTCTGCAGCAGGCTGTTCAGAGCTGTCTGGGGATCACACTCAGCAGTGTTCTGTATGTTATCTTGTAGCTTATGGATGCTGTGATGTTGCAGCTCTCCAGAGCCCGAAATCGGCTGACCACTCCAGCTACCCTGACACTACCAGAAATTGCTTCTAGCGGTCTCACAGTAAGTATATGGTGGTCTAGATCTCCATACAGGTCTGGCAGCATGCAACAGTTCGGATGTTGGGCAGCATCCTGGTGGAAGTGGGTTTCTGAAGTGTCTCTTGAGGCAGGGATGAAGCAAGTGCAAAGCCTGAGTGGTTTTGGCTGCTCTTTATCTTCCTGTGGGAACACAGATGACTTAGGCTTGAGGACTCTGGTTCGCAGAGAGTAAGTTCTGTTCTCTGCTCAGGAGTCTTGTGCAGGGATGATTTGCCCTTGTGAACACTTCTTCATCCTCTCTTTTCACTGTCATGCACATACTGTGTGATCAAGGGCAGTGAGAGAAACAACCATTGCCTGCAGCTGCTCAGTCTTTGTTTCTCTCTTGCCATTGTAATTGTAGTGTGGCTTGGGAAAGGGAAGTGATTTCCCAGCATTAGAAATGATCATCCTTTCACTGACAAAGAAACTACTTATTTTCTGACCAGAAAATGTTCACCCCTGCGCTGCCTCCAGACATCCTTGTGAATTTCTATATTAACCTGAACAAGCTGTGCCTCACTGTCTACCAGCTCCACGTGCTGCAGCCCAGCACAACCAAGGTGATGTCTGCTATTTCCTGAGCCTCGTTTAGTTCCATCTCCCTGCATCCCACTGCGAGGAGAAGCTCACACTGCTACCTGGTACAATGTTATGGGCATAAGATAATGCAGAAATGATGGTAACTGGTGCTAAGTGTCTGCTGCACACAGAGCACTGTCTCTAAATCTAATTTGGGGCATGGCTACTTAGCCCAGAAGAACATACCAGTGCTCTGGAGAAAGCCAGTAACTAAGTACTTACAATATAGTTTGATAATTTTGTGTAATTTTGTGAGGGCATAAATATATTAATCCAGTTTACATCAAAGTAGGATCTTGGGTTTCCTGAATGGAGTTTTGATGGATACCTCTCTCCTTCGCCTCTTGCATGGGTCAGCTTGATGTAGTGGGTTGACCCTGGCTGGGTGTCAGGACCCACCAAAGCCGCTCTGTCACTCTCCTCTGCAACCAGACAGGGGAGAGAAAATTCAGCAGAGGGTTCGTGAGTTGACATAAGGTCCAGCAGGGATCACTCACCAAATACAGTCACAGGCAGAGCAGACTCGAATTGGGGATATGAATTGAATTTATTACTAACAAGATCAGAATAACGAGAAATAAGACAAATCTTAAAAACACCTTTCCCCCACCTCTCCCTCCTTCCCAGGCTCTCCCTGCTTCCTCCAGCAGTGGAGTGAGATGGGAATAGGGGTCACAGTCAGTTCATCACATGTTGTTTCTACCATGCTCAGGGAGAGGAGTCCTTCCCCTGTTCCAGTGTGGGGTCCCTCCAACAGGAGACAGTCCTCCACGGACTTCTCCAGCGTGAGTCCATCCTGCAGGCAGCAGTTTTCCGCAGAGTACTGCAGTGTGGGTCACTCTTTGCCAGGGTGCAGCCCTTCAGGCACAGGCTGCTCTGGTGTGGGTGCCCCAAAGGGTCACAAATCCTAACAGGAAACCTGCTCCCACATGGGCTCCTCTCTCTGTGGGTCTGCAGGTCCCTGCCATGATCCTGCTCCTGCATGGGTTTCCCATGGGTTCACAGCCCTCTCTTGGGCATCCACGTGTTCCAGTGTGGGTCTCCTTCCCGGGCTGCAGGGGATCTCTGCACCCCTGTGGCCCTCCATGGGCTGGAGGGACACAACTGCCTCATCAGGGGCTTCCCCACAGAATCTCAGGGGAATGGCTGCTCCGGCACCTGGAGCACCTCCTGCCCCTCCTGCGCTGCCCTGTTCCTCTCACATATTCTCCCTCTGCACAATAACTTTTTTTTATTTTCCTTTTTGAATAGCTTGTCCCCAAGGGGTCACTGCCATCTCTGATGGGCTCGTCCTTGGCCAGTGGCAGGTCCATCCTGGAGCCAGCTGGAGTTGGCTCTGCTGCACGTGGGGGAAGCTTCTGGCAGCTGCTCACAGAATTCACCCCTGTAGTCCCCCCCACTACCAAAAACTGGCCACGCAAATGCAATACACCTGTAAAAATATCATCAAACTCTTAAACTTTATGAAATGCAGTCTCTCCATAAGAAAGATTTCCTTAAAAATCTATGTTTTGTTTTTCTTCTGGATCTTCTCATCTTATTTTTGTAGTGCTAAAATTTAGAGCTAAATTGAACTCCAGCACTGTGTAGGGTGTTTTTAATGGAAGAGCAGGAAGGAATCTAAAAACATGGATTACATATGGATGGAGTATCCAGGCAAATAGTGTGTGGGCATTTCTAGGTGTCAGGCTACTGAAAGGGCAAACCTGAAATGCCATTCTTTTAAGTGGTTTGTTTACTGCATCAAAATCCTAATAAACTTTTCCTTCTCTAGAACTTCAAGCCTGCTGGAGGGTCCATTTTACACAACCCTGGGGCCATGTTGTAAGTACAGTCACTACAGGGGTAGTGTACCTGGATAACAGGTGTAGGTGTGTGCTGAGGGTGAGATCCAAATAGCTGTGTGCAGTTTTCATTGTAGCATCTGTGAAGTGCAGAAGCTGGACTGAGTCACTTGCTGTGTCTGTGAATGTTCTGTCTCTTTAATGACTTGTCCATAAAGGCCCAAAGATGTGAATTTGTAGGATCCAGCCCATCTATACAGTGCCATGAGTTTAGCTAGAATAAGAGCTTTCAACCAAAATGAGCCTTGGTGTTGCCATCGTCATTTCCTGCCTCTGTGCCTCTCTGGAATGTTAAGAAGTTTCTGCCTTCACCCTTTAGCTTAACTCTAAATCTGGTCAGAGGTGGGATTGAGTCTTTGCATTCTTGTAACTTTGCCAGGTGCTGATTTAAATGTGGTAGAAATCATCAGTCTCTCCTGGGGGAATGGAGGACAGTGGAGTTGTGCTCTATGCCACTGTGTGTGAAGCTGTGCTCTTCTTCCCCCCTCCAGTGAGTTTGGCAGCCAGCGGTATGAAGTCAGCCACGTCCATAAAGTGGAATGTGTTGTCCCGTGGTTAAATGATGCCCTTGTCTTCTTCACAGTTTCGCTGCAGCTTTGCCAGCAACTGAAGGACAAGGTAACGGGCTTGGAGAAGGGGCTTTGTTTTTGACTCTGGATTTTGGGAGGACCTTAGATCTGATGCGATGTTATTCTGTACAACTTGCTGAAAACAAGGGATGAGCCAGTGCTCTGGAGCTGGGAGCTGGCTGGCACTGCCTAGCTGACAGTCGTAAGTGTAGTGGTGTGGCAGATGTCTGCTGAGCTAGTGACTAGATGGAAAGGAGCAAGTAGACACTTTTTTGTTCTCAGTTATGAGCTGGATGACAGGAAACACCAGGGTGCTGGAGGGGAGCATGGAGACCTCAGCAGCCTAGATTCCAGAAGAGCAATGCTCAGCTCCAGCTCTGCAGCTGGCCTGGCTGCCACATTAAACAAATGACTTTGTGCTCCAAGTACCTTCAGTGACAGCAGCGGCAAACCTGCCCGTCAGCAGTGCACTGCTGGTGTGTAATGCTGCGAAGCTCAGACCTCATGTATTATGTGCTCTTTCCTCCATGTCCAAGGGGTACAGGAACTTACCTGCTTTTCTTCTTGCTTTTCAGATCTCCGTTTTCTCCAGTTACTGGAACTACAGGCCATATTAACTCTGTGGAATAGTTCAAACCCTTACAGTACTTCCAGTGTCTCTCGTTGTTTTCTCATCCCAGCTGAGTCCAGGTCAGCTTGAGGAGTGCTGGGGTTCACTGCCAGATGCCCTCCAAAGGGCAGGGTCGGTGTACCCAGAGACACAGCTTGAGTAGCCTTGTCTGGGACTGCTGCATAAGCAGGGCACAAAGCAGTGCTGGGCGGTTGGAGCTTCCACCTGTCCCTGTCCTCTTGTGCATTCTGTGGCTCACACTTCCCAAGCCCCTGAGGAGTTACACGGGTCTGTTACAAAGGATGGGGGCTGTGGACCACCCTCACTAACTGGATCTGTGCACAGTGCTGTAACTTAACTCCTGGACTGGGGGGTGGCTGGGAATGGGGGAAGACAGACTAATTTAACACACCTCCTATAAGGTAGGGCATGTTGCTCCATGTAGTGAAGTATGTTGCTCTGATCTGCTCCAGCTGCGGTTATGACTAACCGTGAGTGACTCCTTCTCCTGCCTGTTCTGTCCATCCCCTTGTTACTGATTCCCCATTGAGGATGCTCTCTTTTTTTTTTTTTGTCCTTTTTTCCCCTGGCATCAATGTGATGGTTTTTTTTCCCTAAGCCCTAGTTGGGCTCATTGGTCTTTTCCAGGTTTAGTATCTTGTTTTCGCTGCTAGCCTTTGGAGTTGCCTTGGTACCTTGAGCACAGCTGTTCAGTCTCTCATCCTGTCATTAAATTCAAAGTGAGTACCACACTGCTACACTGATTTGCTGCCTATGGATGCTACTCATCCGTTTAGCCACTGATAAGTGAAATAAAGACCCTTAGACCTGCAATACTCCTGTGGGCTGTGAAAGAATTTACTATCTGAGATTGTGTGCTCTCTCACAAGTGAGTGGCTGTTCTTGGTTATCATGCTGCGTTGCCTTTTGCCTTACTGGGGGGACAGTAGTGGTCTCTGAGGGCACATCTGGGCAGCTCTTCAAAGGCTGGGCCTGGTTTGCATGGCATCAGCCCAGTGCTGTCTGACACCCAAGTACTACTTGAAGTAGTTTCCAAACTTGTTTTGAAGAGGCCACAGATACTGAGCCTGGGTTGGGTTGGGTTGGCTCATGGAGCTGGCTGGGAAGTGATGAGAAGCATCACCTGTCCATGGTTGGCTCCAGCTAGCTGTGTCCAGACTGTTTGTGGTGGCTTCCTTCACTGGAATACCTTGCCCAGGATCCTACATGTGTGCTGAGGTGAGGACTGCAGGCTCACCATATTTCCTAGAAAACAGCAAGCTTGATTGTCCCTTGACAGCTTGGTTGTTTTCCAAGTGGTATCAAGAGCTCTGTGTTCAAAGAAATCAGAGAATGTTTGAGGCTGGAAGGGGGATCTCTGGGTCTATCTGGTCCAATTCTCCTCTCCAGAAGCACTGTCCAAACGTTGTTTCCCAGTACCATGTCCAGAGGGGTTTTGAATCACTCCAAGGATAGAGATTAGAGGTTGGTATGTTACTTTCGTTTTTATTTGTTCTGCATAGACCTCTGCTCTGGGCGTGGGGCCCTTCCTTCCTGCCCCTTTGTGAGATCCCTGGGATCCTGTGTGGGTTAGTGCCAGCCTTTTGCTGCTGCAGCCTTCTCTGGGGACTCGACGCTCCGTGCTGTGCTTGGCCTAATGCATGCTGATGTCACAGGCTGCAGGCCATAACAGAGCCTACACGTAAGCATCAGGCTGTGAATGATGAATGTGTGTGAATGAGTGTGGAAGGCAGAGAGGCCTGGATGGGCTGATGCAATAGTACTGATTCCAGTCAGTTGTGGTCATGACCCTGGGTGGGCATTTACCAATCCTTGCTCTGATCCAGACCATTTGCTGCTTAGAAAGTGATTGTACATGTGTGGACTGCTCACCATTAACAGCTTCTCAGAAGAGAATATTTTTATAGTTAATAAGCTCTCTGGTTATTAACTGTCTGTGCTCTTCTTTAGCCCTCCCTGTGTGCGGAGTGAGCTCCTTTTTTAATTCACACTAGCGCGTGCGGCTCAATCAATATTGTCACATCCTCTCCAACTCAGCTTCCTGCTGGTAGGGGTAGAATATGCAACCAAATGCATGTTGTTTTCTTCTGATGAGGATAGTCTTCCTCAGTTCTGGAAGGCAGGAGTGTGCAGAATGGAATGCCAGTCCTGATTCCAGCTCTGATGCACAGGGACAGTGTTGGGGGGGACTGCTTGAGTTGCAGAGCAGCTGCCTGCCCAGCCCAGCTCCAAGGGAAGTCATCTGGCACATGCCTTGTGCTGAGCTCTGCACTCGCACGTGACGATGGCAAAGGCAGCAATGTCCCGCTTAATCTCAAAGAATCTTCTTCTTCCCAGCCAGTTCAGGAAGGTGTAGATCTCACTTTCCGGGCCTGGGCTTTGGCTCAGCTCCATTTCTGCTCAGAGCTTCTTGGGGGTGGGGGAGACCTTGGGACCTGCTGGGCAGTGAGACAGCCCCTGGGAGCCAGGAGGACTGGAAGAGATGCAGCCACACGCTGCCAGTCCCTCACTGGAGGACACAGGCAGTCACCTGAGTCAGGTGAGCCTTGTAACCCTGCCACAGAGCTGGGGCTCAGGCATGGCCATCCACGGTGGGAAGGCTGTTCCTGAGCTTAGAGCAGGAGTGGAGTGAGATGACTCCTGTCAGGAGGGGATGAATCCTCAGTGGCCGACCCACAGTGTCCACAAAGAGGAGTGAATGGTCTCGTGTTAAGAAAAGAGAATCAGAAGGCAGGAGGTGACAGAAGCACAGGGCACACTGCTTTTGTTGTCTCCACTGAGTGACACAGAGCAAGACAACTGAACAGAAATGGAAGACTCAGCATTGATTTTCCACGAGTTCTTAATGCCAGTTAAAAAATCAACAGCAATATCAGCTTGAGGCAAATCATTTAATTATCACATTGTAAATGAGCCTACTCTTTTCTGAATTGTGATTATTTTTTAAACTGCTAGTCCTGACAGAAGGAGGGAGTTGGACTCAATGGTACTTGTGGGCCCCTTCCAGCTTTTGAGATATTCTGTGCAGTTCAGGGATACACGGTGCCATCATCCCTGCTCTTCATCTCACAGGCTGTGTACGGAGCAGCCTTGCCCTCCTGTGTGGGTCCTGTGAGAATGTCTCACCAGTGGCCTGACTCAGTTTCCCTATATGTGAGTGCACCTTACTTGCTTTTCGTTTTTCCTGTTGAATTCGTGCCTACGTGAAGGAATCAGAACTGCACCCACACTTCCTGTGTAGGGACGTCTGTGTGTATGTGCCAAGGGGCAGCAAGTCCTTGATGACCTAAAAGTGATCTTTGAGGTTCTCATGGTTATTGACCAGGCACGTGATCTTAAAGGAGAGCTTTCAAGAGGCAGCTGCAGTGGTGGATAACCCCTGTGCACAGGTGGGTCCCCAGGAGCCAGCCAAGGAACTGGACACCAACTGCAGAGCTTACCTTATCCCTGACCCATTGGCAAACCAGCCTCTCTCCCGCTGTCTTCTGCTGGTGCTGGCAAAGATTCAGTGGGGTGGGGCAAGGTGAGAGGGTCAGGGTCTCTAGGACCCAGCTATTGTGAGTGGAAGTCTGTCCCCACTCGTGGTGGTGTTGTGGGTAGCCCTTTCCAGGCATCTGGGCACATAAAGAAGCTCCCAGGAACGGGCTTTTCTAATGTGGTGTGCCGGTTTTAAAATTCAGTGGGAAAACCAAGCCCACTCAAATTGCCCCCTTTTCACAGTGGAGGAAAGAATACTAGGAGAGATTTTAAGTTGGAGTCACAATTTACTGAAGAAATCGCAATATACACAACAACAATAGTAAGAGATTATGCGAAAGAGGGAACCAACAAAGGCAAGGTGTTGCCTGGCCCCAGTAGAACAAGGTGGTGACTGTAACGACGCTGCAACACCACATGGCCCCCCGGGAACAAAGGTAGGATGGCAGAGAGGCTCTCCTGGCTCAAACTTCACCACCTTCCCCTGCCTGGGAACAACGGAAAACCAAACAGGGACAACCCAAAACCTGGAGAGCTGTTTTGTTCAAACTTGGGGGGTTTACTGCCACAGTGCTGACCCTGGTGGTGGCAGTGGGGACTGGGTGCACAGGGTGCCTGACCCTGCTGGTTCTCAGAGAGAGCAAGGCAAAAATGTTGATTTCCGGGTTCTGGTGGCTGCCTTAGTGGTTTTTTTCCCTCTGCCAAAAACCACACCCCAGCAGTGATGTGGGTGGTATCGCATATTCAACACTAAAGCTCCACCCCCTTTGTAACCATAACATTATCCGTCCCTTATTCTATCCTATTTACGCCATACCCAGATTTACATCTTTCAACTATATATGTAGATACATACACATATAACTGTGCACAAGCTTGGGTATTATTTCACTAGTCCCTGATCATCCCCACAAGATGTTTGTTGAGTTCATTTAGTCCATGACTGGTATAACTGGAGCAGCTGAAGATGAATGGATGGAACATTCCTCAGGAAGGCAACCTAGAGTTAGCCCAGCTCCAGTGCTGTGCAAGTGCAAGCAGGATGATGCTTTCCAGCAGCAGGTGGCCTGGTGCTGATGAGAAGGTAGCCAGTGGCCCAGCCTGACAGCGAGCTGAGTGCTGGTGGCTGCACAGCCCAGGCATAGCAACACTTGGGATGGGGTCTGTGCTCCCACCCCCCCCGGCTTGCCAGTGCTTGTGTTCTCTGAAGTGACAGCAGACAAGCTGGTTTGACAGTCACAGGGGAGCGCAGTGTCACGCCTGTCTGGTCCCATCTTCATCCTCAGCAGGAGGGAGGAGATGGTGCAGAGGTTGATGCACCTACTTCTGAAGGTGATTCACTTGGCAGAGTCCATGCTCAAGGTGTTTGCTCTAGCAGAGCTGCTATTCCAGCTGCGTCCCCCATTTTCAGGTCCTGGCTCTCACTTCTAGGGTGGGCCACTGGGGAGGGAAACCTCAAGTTTGTTGCTCATTTCCAGGAGGCTGGCCCTGCTTGCTTCTTGTGGAGGAGTTGAGTGGATGGAAGCATCATGGCAGCACTGTGTCATCAGCTTGGGGGTACAGGGGAGGATGCATGTGCGTCACTGGGGACTGGAGCTAGGAAGAGCCTGGTGTACCCTGCTCCCAGGGAGCAGCAGCCAGCAGCAGGCCTGAGGCTGCTGGGATCAGGAGAGGTGTGGAGCTGAGATGTGCATTGGCTTTGTTCCTCCAGACACTCGATCCTGGCACAATACATGAATCCATGAGTGCTCAGCCTGAATATGAAAATGCTGGCCTGCATCCTCAATCCATGGCTTAGACAGGAGGGAGCTCCTGACATTTCAGCAAGCCAAGAGTGAAAGTAGTGGAAGAGCTGGGTCAAGAGGGAATCCTACTGCTGAAACAGAACAAGAGCCTAAGGAGTTAAAATCCTAACACTCTGCTTTAAGGAATGTAAGATTTATAGAATCAGCTAAGGGAAGGTGGGTGTCTTGCACCAAGGATAAAACTTATGACAAAGATAAAGTACTCTGTCCTGTTTTGATGGAAGACAGCTGAAACAACAACATAAATAAGGAAGGGAGAGGAGAACAGCAGATAAAGAGAGAGCACAAGTCAAGGACCCGGTGTAAATTCGCCAAGGAGTCAGCAAAAATGAGAAAACTTGAATAGTTCACCGAGGATGAGGAGAGAAAAAGACCCCTGCCCTGATGAAGAAGACCGGATCTCCCACCGAGTAATTCCCCAAAAAGAAAGACTCCCCCCTAGACTCCGCCTGATATGAATATTATAATCTAATGTTGCAAATGTATGAATATACATGCAAAGTGTTGTAGCCCTTCATAGAAACTGTATATATTCCCTGATCTTTGCCAAAGTTTTCAGAGCTTCTTTGTCTAGTGCGAACTGGGAAGCTCTCCAACGTTGTATTCAATAAATACCTTTGCTGCTTAAAAGGCCAAATTTTGTCTCTAAGCAGTTCCATTTAGCCTTGTTGGGCATCACTGCAACACCTGTCAAGAGTGCTGGGGTGCCTGGAGGTTTTTTTGGCAGCTGTGAGAGGCAGTGTCTGTTTGGGTGGGGTTTCCTCTTGCAGAGCATGTACTAGGGAAAGTTTAGGCCTTGATTTCTTACTTCCATGGTTTGAAAATCCCCAGCTGCCTTCTGTTTTTGATAAAGCACACCTGTTTCCAGACACCTCTGACTCAAGAGAATTCTGAGTGTTCCAAAGGGAATGTTAACAAGACCTTACAAGCCCCCATGTGAAAAGGGTTAGGGGACTGTTATGGATGCTGTTTTGGTGATACTATTGCTGCTATTCTTTTGTTAAGGGAGAAGGTGAGGAACAGGAAAGATTCTTGGTGCACACTTGGTGTGGGAGAAACTTGGACCTCAGTGCTGCAAGATTCAGTTGCTATATAGTGATCTGGAAGGATTGCTGGCTGGTCCTGCTGCTGTCCTTGCAGAGAGCCATGGGCAGTGGGCGAGGCTGGTGTAAGTGTGGTGCTGAGCTCTCAAGAGCTTGGGCAGTCCTCTAGGTACTGCTTGTGTCTGGGTAAGTTTGAAAAAGAGACAGACATGCCATCCATAAGGGCCCACAGACTAATATTCCCTTCCCTCAGCTAGGGGCTGTGTGGAAGCCACAGGAAACAGTAATACTTCAAAACCACTTGTCATAAAGAGACTCACCTGACATGTCTCATGGCCTGTCATAGATAAGGATATTGCACAGACCTAAAGGCTTGCCTCCCCTGGCCAGGATGTGAGTGGGTGTACGTGGAGCCTGTCTCTTGTCTGTCCTCTCCATGGCTCATTGCACACGTGCAGCACCCTGGGAGCAGGGAGCATGGAAGTGCACAGGGGAGCACAGGAGCCCGTGTGGCTCCTGCGTGTGGGAGACAGAGCTGGTTCTCTTTTCTGGTGATCTCTGCAGGGGGTGGGATTGCTTGTTCTGATTGCTGTGAAGAGCAGGGCAGACTGTGTGTCCCTGCTTCTCCCTACAATCTAATCAGAGCCAAATTCCTGCACCACTCGGATCACGGAATAGAAGTGTTTTCAGTTGACTTGGGAAATGAATGTTTTACCTCTCAGCTTATCAAGAGAGTCCATAACTCACCTGAAAGATATTCATGTGTGCTGATTCACTGCCCAGAGATGGGGATGACATCGGTGTCTCGTCTGATATTTTACTGATGTAAGAGCTGGGATGGGGCAGTGACACCAGAGGAAGACAGACAGCGTCTGGGTAAATTTGCCCTCAGGGCCAGCTGGATGTCTGAGTGGGCTTACAGGAAGGTGGGAAGTTAGCTGGTGACGTTGAAAGCTTGAATGGGCAGGAGGCAAAACCCAGCATTTTTTTCCTGGGGGCCAGAGAGATGTGAAAAAGAACTAACCTAAGCAGATGGTGAAAATGGAGAGATTTGTGATCCTAGAGAAAAGACTGCCTCCAAAGTGCTGGAGCCAGTGTGGGAGGTGGTCCTTGTCTCTTAAGTTCCTGAAGTCACTCAGCATCTTTCTGCATCTCCCCATAATGCTCATTCCGCTCCTCCCTTGGTGCATTCCCCTGTCTCTCTCCCTGTCCCCGAGCTGCTCTCTATCCCACTGAACTTTGGGATGGGGACACCCTCTTGCTGGGCCCCTCAGGGTTGTGCCATGAGCTTTCAGACACTATGACTGCTGGGTGTGGGGAAGTGCAAGTGAGATATGAGAGCAGTTTCTTCTCTTTCATGAAATCTCTGGGCTCTGTGCGCTTTGTAGTGGTGTGGGTGATGCCCAGGTTTGGGGGTCAAATCCCATGTAGGGAGTCAGCTCACGAGTGAAGGAGACAGGAATGGAATGCAAACACTAGTACCAGTGCATGAGAGGGGACAGTGGAGCAACTCGGTGACTTTCTGCTCAGGTGAGCTGCCCATCAGAGAACATTTCCAGCCTTGTCTCACCCCAGAGAGCCCAGGTGGTCAGACAGTGTGCCCTTCCCCTCTGCAAACCTCTGCAAACAAGCTCCTGCCAGCCCCATCATCGGGGCTGACCTTTAACTTTTCTTTTAGAAAGCCTTTGCCCTTAACTTGAACATTCTCACTGTGGGGTAGACGACTTGCTGCCAATTCAAACACTTTTATATTGCCTGGTAAAAGAAATTTATGCTTTGTCCCCAGTCTGAGGGTGTGCAGCTTCCATTCTCACCTAGGGCTGAGATTCCAGCTTGCAAATGGGGCTTCTCTTTTTTCCTTGGCACAATGCAGCAATATTTAGATGGCTTTAGATGCCAAATGCTTGCCTTCTCCCAGCCTGCCAGACAGGGTGGGTGATAAAGGCTCCCACATCAGTAGCGGTGCTCACTCAGCCATAATTCTTCCTTTCTAGCTGTAGCTGATGGGGTTTTAACCCACTTGGTAAGCATTATTCTGATTTGGTATTGTTCTGGTGTGTAATGGAGCATTCGGGGACACTGATAGACAGTGCCAATCACAGTAGGGTTATAGAAATAGCTCTCATCAAAGTCACTTGATATTTTTCGCTGCAAGTGGATGTTTTATGTAAGAAGACATCGGTAAAAGCTCTGTCCGGCCACCACATGACATTACTGAAAGAATCCATTTTCAGCTTTTCCATTATTTTCCTGAGTTGGCATCGGGCTGTGCAGTTACCTGTGTCCTCCTGGTTCCTTTTGCAAATCCCCCTGCAACCCTGAGACCTGAGTTTGAAGATTTAGAGAAAGTCAGTTTTGGCTGGCCTGAGAGTTACTAGAAAATGTAGATGTAAGTTTTCTGGTTCTGATGGTTATAGTCTGTTTCTGGCGTTTCTGTTGATTCAATTACTGCTGGGGAGTATTTCAGCACCCTGTGATGGGAACACATTATGACCACTTGCCAAGAGGGAACACAAATATTTATTGCCCTGTCTTTGCTAGTATTGCAGCTGCTTATAGCAACCTCCTTCCTTCCCTTACCAGTGTTCTAGCTCTTGTTATTTGTTAGACACTGGCTGGGGAGCAATTAATTCTTAACTGCTTTCATTTTCTCTCCTAGCCAGTCTGGTTTGTGGAGTGTTTTTTTGCCCCTTGGTTTTTCATGTTTCCTCAGGTAGTCCTTTCCTGACTGTGGAACTATGTGTTTTTTTTAAGCCAACAGTAAAGCAGCCTGAAAAAAAAAAAAATCCAATTATTATATTTTTCTGTTTCAGTTATTTCCCTCTGTCAAACTGGTGCCTACGAGGACTCTGTGCAGAGGGAATGAGTCATGTCTTCTACATTTCACTTTTTCTGCTGTGCTGTTTTAAATATACTCACCTCACACTTCTCCACACCGAAGTGATTGACAGGTCTTCTAAGACTGAACACTGCTCTGTCAAGCTTCAAGTGTGATATATAATCTGCTCATGCTCATTATGAAGCTTCAGTTTAGGAAACTATCTTTGCCTGCTCTTAGGAAGTTCAGGGACATTGGATTTCTGGCAGGCAGAGCATTCCCACTCAGAGAAGCAATTCCCTGTGATGCTGTGGCTGTTCCAGGTGTTGCAAGATGGGATCCAAAACGGCATGTGTTGTATGTACTGCTCGAGAATCTCCTGTTCACTCTGCTGTAAATTAATTGGAGGACAAGGTAATCCAGTTCTCCGCAGCAAAGCCCCTCCCAAGCCAGCTCAGATGAGATGCTGGAGAGCTGCAATCCTATGATAGTCCTTGCCCAGTCTAAGCAATTTCTCCAAGGGCAGGACACCGCTGCTCCTGAGTGGTGTTAGGGTGTGTGTCGCTGGGACCAGGGGTGAATAGTTGCTGACTGGATCCACTTGCTTCCCTCAGGTCCATGTCCATCCCCTTGGTCAGCCCTGGTGAGGAACCTTAAATCCTCAGGTCAGTTTTTGGCCCCTCATGACAAAAAAGACATTGAGGAACTCGAGCATGTCCAGAGAAGGGCAATGTCCAGAGCTGGGGAAGGCTCTGGAGCACAAATCTGATGAGGAGTAGCTGAGGAAGCTGCGGGGGCTCAGCCTAAAGAAACGAAGGCTCAGGGGGGACTTTCTCAGAAGCTGCCCAGTGCATTGGTGGGGTCACCATCCCTGGAGGATGTGGCACCTGGGGACATGGTTTTGTGGTGACCTTGGCAGTGCTGGGTTAATGGTTGGACTTGACAAAGAGGCCTTTTCCAACCTAAAGATTCCACGCTCTCATCCAGCAGGACTCCACTGCTCCATGGCCCCGCTGCACTGGGTCCTGTGCACAAGGGCAGCAGCTCATGATGGAATCAAGGCTTAGGGGAGAAACTCATGTTGTTTTAACTGTGTGCATTTTGCTCTTCCTCTGCTTTAAAATCATCTCTCTTTGGGAAAGCTTTCTCATTAAAATGTTCAGGGAAAAAGGCACAACTGGCCAAATTTAAAACAGCACCAAACATGGGAGAAATTTAAGCTAAGATCGACTTATTCTAGATTTAGCCACTGGCTGGGGCGATAGCCAGCTGGGAGTCATTAGTAGGAGCAGGAAGGACGTGGATAGGTGTTGTGGGCAGGAAGCTGAACAGGATAAAGAACCAGGATTGTGCTGTCTCACACAAAGTCAGGATGAACACATTAGCAGCAGGCTGTGTAACGTTCTAATATTAGCAAATCTGCAACCAGCTCACTGTCTGCAACCTCGAGCAGGCTGAGCTCTGGCACAGCATCCCTGTGTTGGAGAGGGGCAGGCTGTGCCAGGCTGGGGGGACAGGGGCTGGCTGCCACTTGTGCTGTGTGGCAATCCAATGCACTCAGTTGTGCATCTGAGTGGAAGAACTGCCCATGAAGGGGTTGGGGAATTTAGGAGAGAATGGATCAGTGGCACATTCCCTGTCTGCCAGGGGTGAATCTGGCAGTGGGTCTGGGGGTCCAGGTAACTGAGAGGGAGTAAAAGTCATCGTGGGTAGAAATTTGTAAAATAGAAACAGTGTTTCCCATTTATCCCCAATTTTTAATGTTTTTGTGTTCAGTCAGTGCCTCAGTCTTTGGAGTGGAGAACA
>VXAY01003551.1:184562-216629 GCA_013399855.1 Oxyruncus cristatus | reverse complement strand
AAGTAAAATTAATTTCAAACTTCTGACTATAATAGCAAGATTTTGTTTGCGTGCCACTACACCCACTTCAATAAAATTACTCTTGATTTACATCTGTACAAATGAGATCAGAGACTGAAGATCATATTGGTCTTCCAGTGGAATTCAAAGTAATTCTGTGTTATGCAAAAAAAGCCCTACAGAATTATAATAATAATAATAATAATAATAAAAAAAAATTGCAAAGTCAAGTGTTCTGTCTGAAGAACTACCAGAATTAAGACTGTCTGTGCAGTTTCTCCAGTAATCTAAAACAATCCAAGAATCTATCTGCTAAAATATAAAATGTCTCTGTGGAACATGCACAGACCTTTATTATATACTTACAAATGCCTGTATGTCTGACAAACATACCTTTCCGTGTATCAAATAGCTTTGGAAAGTAAGGAAATAATTTAAAATGAGAGGTTTCCAAAATCATTTGGAAAACGTATATCATTTTTCTGTAGTCTAATTTAGTGAAACAGCTGAACCATTTTGTTTGAAATTTCCAGAAATAATTCACCAGAGGCAGTGGTAGTCACAGACTATTTAATCTGCAATGGTGAAGATTTAGTGAAGTTTTAAGCAAGTGAAAACTTTTAATTGGGAAGTATTAAGCTCCTCTAACTATTCAAGGGGAATTTCTCTAGCACAGGTTGCAAGACATTAAAAGAATAAAATACATTCTGCCTACACAAATGTGGTCATCGCTAAAGGAGGTATTTTCATTTCTTCTGTTCTGAAAGTAGGACAATTTACTATGGCAAGACTGAGAAAATAGCAAACTGTACAGCTGTACACAGTAACACATCTCCCTTGAAGTGTGGACTTGTCTTTCCTTACGAAGTATGAACTTGATAAAACTATCCAGACATAAGATTACCTGTAGCAATTTGGTGGAAAATTACTGGAATTGGCTCTGTTGTGACTAACACATCTTCATCGTTATCAGAACTGGACACATAAGTGTTATCTGCGAAAGAAAAACACTTTGCATGGTGAAGTCCCATTGTGCTCTGCCAGCCCCTTCCCATGTTTCTTGTCCCACCCCTGTACCACAAGGAACCACTTCCAAGATGGTTAGGGGAGCTAGGCACTATCTTCCTGGTGTGTTTGGCTTTTTTCTCTTAAGATTGCTAACAAAAGAAAGGATGGAAGATTGAGACGCAACCTTTATGAAGCAAATCCCTGGAGTTCAATGTCATGGCTTTTATGACTCACACCTAGTGTTGCTCTGAACCAAACCACAAGGCTTACTGTGGCCAACCTTTTCAAAAATTAATACTTGTTCTAGGTTTTTTTTTTGCTATGCCTGATACTAAAACTCAAGATAGATCTGCCATGCAGAGTGAAGGCTGCACTGAGACCTGGGTGTTAACAGCTAATTATGCTGTTAAAATACCTGTGCCTCATTTTGTCTAGTCACATAACGGTTGTTGGAAGTGTCTTCTAATCAGTGGATAACCTTTCTTGTGCCTGATTCAGGAAAAAATAAAGTCCTCCCACTTAACAAAAAAATTAGGTATGGCTATAAATATGATAAGTCTATTTCAAATTTTCTTAAAAAACACAGGAATTAGGTTGAGGGTTGTGTTCTGTTTGGGTTTTTTTTTGGTTTGGTTTCTTTTTTTGCTTTCCAACCAAGCGCTTACTAACAACAAACAAGAAGCATCAAGATTTGGTATACTATCTGCACAAGCTAATTTTG
This sequence comes from Oxyruncus cristatus, assembly GCA_013399855.1. Classification (NCBI taxonomy): domain Eukaryota; kingdom Metazoa; phylum Chordata; class Aves; order Passeriformes; family Cotingidae; genus Oxyruncus; species Oxyruncus cristatus. The sequence goes on along the minus strand of VXAY01003551.1, from coordinate 214,900 downwards.
TATGTATTGCTGAACTGCCTATGAAAATAATGGTATTTTTTTTCTAATGATCTGGGCTGAATTGAGACTTATGCTCTAGAGCAGAAAAGCTGACAATTAAGACAACACAAAAAAAGAGTCAAATAACAGAACTGAAAGGACTTCTCTATTACAGTTCTGAACAATCCAGTTCCACATCAGCAAAGTTCATGAACTCACAGGTAATTTCAAACATACTGCTGCAACCTCAAAGCCTTTGACCAAGGTGCTTCCAGTAAAATGTTAAAGACATTAAAATTAATCGAGAGGAAAATTGAGTAATATCATCCTTTGTATCACAGCAGTTCTTAGCCACCTTTATCAAGAGGGAGCCTGGGCTGCCAGCCATTCCTTGTGTGGTGTGCCACACTGCCTGGGCAGAACAGCAGCCACACTGCCTCACACAAATGGGTCCTGGGGTTTTCTTGGCCACCTGGGAAACAGCCTTTCTACCATGTTCACACACATCCGCCAAGTCTGACACTGTCCCGCACCTTCGCTTGCTTCCACTCCTGTGCTGTCCCATGAGGGCACTGTGAGTGATCTGGACTTGGCTCAACACACACAGACTGTGTGCAGGCAGTGCTGCAGGAGGCCAACCCGGATTCCTGAGCGCTCCAGTGGGCACAGCAACCTGCTCCATCAGCTCAGTCTGTGTCTGCTCAGCTGCACGCTGGGCACAGAGACATGTTTTAGAGCCACAGCATCATGCAAATTAAGTGGGGTCCCTTCTGTCAGCATTCACTCCTTCTCCCAGCTTTGTCTGCTGCCAGGAGAGGCATTGAGCTATGTCTCCAAGACAGCAGCATTTTACACTCTCCCAAAAGCCCTCCCTTGCCTCTATTTGCATAATCCACCTTGTTGTCATCATTTCAGTGTCAGCCTCACAACGTGTGATAGTTTTGGGGCGTAAACAACACAGGTCCATCCCTTTCCAGGCTAGAGAGTGCAAATTACTGTTTAAGAATCTAATGATCTGGGATAAGTGAGGACACCATTTGGCTCTAAATATACCTAACACCATATATAAGGATGGGAGAAAGGAAATCCTTGTGCTACAGCTTACTGCTGTACAAAAAAACTAGGAAAAGCAGCATGTTCTGTAAGGAATACATACATATATGGGGAAAAGGACTGCTCAGTAATAGGTTTTATAGATTTTAATTATGTTTTTGTGTCCATTGTCATTCTTTCTTGGCAGCTGGATAATGATTTTCACTGCCAAGTTGTTCTTTTTTTTTCCTTTTCTATTTGGCAGTTATTAAGGGGGTTTTTTGTCTTCCATCAGACTGATGAAACTTGAAATTAAGATATTGGCTTTGGTTTGTTTTCTTCAACACCCAGTTTCTAATACACTACACTCAGGAACACCTCTCCTCTTAAGAGGAGGATCTAGTACCTGGAACTAGTGGAGGGATGGAGCAAACTACTTGCTGCCAAACTGGTTCTCTCAGTCTCTGCTGCAGTCTAATGAGGTCTAAGAAAAGAATGTTTCTGCTAACAGGTATGTAACCCACAAATCAGTGGGATAAAAGACTACAGCAGTTCTCAGTTCTACAAGTTTATCTCAGCCAACACAAATAATTCCAAACATATATTCATTAGCAAAATGCTTGCTGCTGAAAAACCTCTCACAGGAGTCACGATACACTCGTATTAATGGGACTTTACTCATTGATGTTATATTCATAAGTGCTACTTATGAGTATTATTTTCAACAGTTGTGTCAATGTTATGAGAAAATTGTTACAGAGGTATTTTGCTGGAACTGTTATTACCTGCCACTAAGCTTTTCAGTTCTATTTTCACAATTTCAGCAATGAATATGTAACTTTCAGACATTATTGTCTCAGCACTATCCCTGTTAAGTTTTCAGTGCGCCTTTGTGAGTACATTTTTAGCTTTCATTCACAATTATGAAACTTTCAAACACTTTCCACTACTGAAAGTTGTCATGTCACATTACAGTTTCCATAGGTACAATTTAATGCTCTGCTGTTTGCATATGATGCTTTATGAAGCAATTCAGCAAGAGCTAAACACAGTTATCAGTGCCAAGGTGGTGATGCTGCATACACAACAGTAATGCAGACAGCAAGAGCATGCATATTACTCAAAGCTCTTCTTACACCATCTAAAATTTACTTGTGGTGGTATCTGGTGTATAGTGACTTCATGCCTTCTATTTTCATATATGTATTGCATGCATTAGCAATTTATCTGATGATCAACTATGACAGCCTTGTCCCGGATTTACAAATTCGATCCACTCTATATTACATACTCCTAATCTACATAGGATACAAGTCTGGTATAGCTACGCAATAATGGACTTAAAGCTTGATCTATAAAGATTTATCCTGTGAGAAATTTAATTTGATGAGCATGTGCTGCTGGTTCAGTGCTCCAGTTTGCCATTTAGTTAGGGGTTCCCAGAAGTAAAATTTTGTGATGTTTAGTAGAAGAAACTGTTAATAACACATGGTGAAGACTTTTTCCAACCATTTGTCCCTCCATTCATTGTCAGCCCAATGGAGTAAACAGTAAATCAAATTATGATTGTGCATTTTTTGAATCTCACTTTCTCCCCTTTCTACATGTTGAATAGACTAATATTAGGATCATTTTTCTCTATATTTTTTATTGGTTAAAAATATATATCTAATAAAGGTTGTTAGCATTCTTTCACATATCCATTTTTTTTAGCACCACTGTTGATTTTTTTGTATATATGCTTCAAACACCGGTGTTTTGATCAGACATAGTCTGCTGCTCATCAGTGAAGAAGATCAAAGCCACACTTCTTTAGAGCTTCTAAAAGAAACAGGAAATATTTCTTTGAGAAAAAGTACAAAGATGTTATGGATAAAGATCAAAAAAGTACAGACGGTTTCCTATCATTCATGGTGCTTACACTATTCAACAATCACAGGTGCACAGCGTGGTGCAGCCCGACAGTACTACTATGTACCATTACTTGCACAGCACATGTCATCCCTGATTATCTTTTCTGTTTCTGCTAGCCTGTGCTGCCTGACGTACCTCTGCAGTCTCTTTGTGAAGGAAACTGGGGAAATAAGCTTTCTGAAAACTAGCTGCTTTTACCCCTACCCGGTTTTTGTTCCTATGAATAATTTCACTTGTTGAGACTGGCCGCACGGTTACACAAATGCTTTTGCCAACCCAGCTTTTCAAGCTAACATTACTGAAGGTCCATGCATGGATTCTTGGCTCCAACTAACCCTGAGAGGCATCAATGCACAGTCCACAGGCTTATCTTGGAGAACATGAGTAGTCTCATTAAGGTCTTTGCATAAGGTCTATGCAGAAGTGCTTTGCTGGCTGTGCACCAGGCTGCTCAGATTCTTGATAGATCAAGCTTTATCTACTCTGCCAAAGAGAGGCTGGGCACTTTCTCATTCCTATCACTGCTGGCTCCAGACACAGAAAGCATTACAAGCCCTGGTCTCTCTAAACTCGTGAACCTATATTCTCACTCTGACAAATCTGAAAAACGATGCCTGAAAAGGAGAAACGACTATGACAATATTCTAACTAACAGAAAATTATTAGCACAAGATGCACCTGGAAGACATCAACACCCTTTCAGGTATTTCCATCTGAATATAGCAAATTGTGGTAACATGCATACATGTGTCACATACAAGAATGTTGCACTGTACCTGGATAATCCTCAGAGACATGCACTGAATAGGATACACTGTAAAAAAAAAAAAAAAAAAAAAACAAAATTAGAAACAACAACATTAACTGCTAGCGTAACATCTTTTTTTCCTGCTCCTGTATTATTTTATGCTTATTTATAGGTTCTTGACAGTTTCCAGAACAGAAGGTAATAGCTATTTTGATGGCTTCTGAAGTGCTCAGCTGAAAATAAAAAGCATCATTACAATTTTGAAAGCTTACTTCACTAAATTGGCACACCCTGATTTTAACCTTCATAAAAGAAGTATCAAGGCTATGCTAAATTCCCTTTACAGTAACATTTCACAATATCTGTATGTATGATAAAAAAAAAAAAAGGTCACTCTGACTCTTTGAACACCAAAACTAGTAAAGCACAGTTTTCCCTGCATCTGGCTTTTGCATTTGACTCAAGACTCATCAGGAGGCCTTTATCAGTGTCTGAGACACTTTTGTACATTCCTGTGACTCTCAGCAAAGGCTCTGGATAGCTTGGTCTCTGTTCTCTTATCAAAACTCCACATTTTACATCATGTCTGTACCTTTAGGTCTAGCTGCATTCAAATCAAATTTGGAAGAACCACAGTCACACTAATGGGTAGCTTCACTGTGTGGATCGGCTTCATCAGAAAAGAGTCACGCAAACACAGTATCCTGGTCCTCCAGCTCAATCCACGTCTGTTTTCCCTACCACCCAAGACATCTTCACTAAACTTGCTGCTGAGAGTATGACAAATAGGCTGCTCAGTTATCTAACTACCCATCAAGTCCCTCTGGTTTTAAGTGTGAATCTTCATTTTTGCATTAAAAACATTCAACTCTGCACCACACTGAAAGCTTTCTGTTGCATAATTCATGTTATTTCCAATTCTAAATCCTATAAATTGTGTCAGCTTACTCATATAAATAATACATAATACGGGTTCATGTCTGTAGTGAGTTAAGTAAAGGCAGGATGGTACAGTCCTCTTAGTAAATTTTGGTATGTATTGTACTAATGAAAAATTGCTGAAAATTGGTTCGGGGATCTTTCTAAGGGACATAAAAACCATTTCCATGTAGACAAGAAACTGAAGCCAGGTATGATTTTTAACTTTTCTCTCTCAAGGATTTCCCCTAAATGAGCTCCACTTTCACAATACAGTGACTGTAAGAGGCAACGAGTAGGAAAAAGTAGGTCCCTCCCACTGGCTCCCATAAGTCAGTCTATTAACACACAGCTCTGTCACTTGTTTTTGCATATCATCTATTCTAGACTGTTTTATCTATTGCTTGACTAAGAGGCAAAGATGCCTGTTTCTTCAACATCTGCAAATGTTCACATAAATTGAAGCAGAAGAAGTGTTTATTACAGCTGAGCACAGATTTTGTCACACAACTCTTGACAGTTTCAGTCAAGCCAGCTAAAATCCCACCACTGTGCACACTCAACATTTTATTATTTTTCTCCTTTAATTATTTTTTACACATTTGGAATAGGCAGCACCTGTATCCCCTCATCTTGGAGTGTTTTCCCTAAGGACTGGGTTGTTTAAATCTAATTTATCTGTCATGGTGTACAAAACCGCTATTTTAAATGGGGAAATAATCCAAAATAAGGAAATGTTTTATCTCACAGCAGGCATGTAAGGAGAATTTTGCTCTGTGGTAGAAAAAAAACATACAACCAAAAAAAGCCCATCAGGGTGTCAACTGAGGGCCTGTTCTCACCAAAACCCGTGTTCTAGATGTTGCTTTGTTACCATGACTTCTTGCTTCCACTACCAAAAGAGGTACTTCAGTCTTACTCTTTTAGACTGGCTGCTTACACATCTCTTTGCTGCCTCCAGGATTTCTATATACGGGTTTGTTTTAATGCTGAGAACAAGGACAAGGGCTGAAGAGTTACACAACTTCCATCAGTGCAGACAGTCAAAACTCAACTGGTTAAGGCCTGCAGCAACCTAGCCTCATTTTGAAGCTGGACTTGACTTACTTTATGTGCACATGTGCAGAAACCCTATGGAAGTGTGTTTTCTTTATCATGTAGTGATCTGAGGCAGTGGCTGCTGTGGTGATGCTAAATGGAAACTAGTAACCAAAAAATATACCCTATGTCTTGTGAGATGGAATAAATAAAATGGTTCATGAAAATGCAAGTTAGAAATAATCTCAAACCAGATCCTGTGATGACTGTCCAAATCCAAGGTCTGACCCAGTACCCAGTAAATCCAGCAATAGGGAGAATAAATGGCTTGAGCCCCAAGGAGAGGTGATGGTGCTTTCCTTGGACTTGTCACCTTGTGTTATGTGTCAACTTTGGAAGCAAAAAGTGGAAATTAATGAACAAAACAAAACTTGGATTTGTGTCTCAGCTCACCTCTGTGATTGTCACATATGATCACACTTTGGCATATTTTTCTGCACTCAGGATAAACTGCTTCCCACTGACTGTGCACATGATTTGCCAGAGAACAAGACATACAAGGCTATTAAAGTCTCTTAAGGGACTCCTGTCCTGTAGCCACCCAGGTATTTTCCCACTGACTTCAATGAGATTTAGAGCCCAGACAGAAACACAGGACTGTGATGACTTACAGAACCTTAACCTGCACAGACTTCAGTAGAGATGCAGGTGTTCAACACCTCTCAGTGCTAAATCCTCTCAAATCCAGAGAAAGCCTTTACTGAAGCAGTTTTCTCATTTAAGTACTCAGAAATGCAACTGGAATTAATTTAGGCCTGGCCCTCACATAGAAGTACAACATGATTGTTCCAGTGAGAGATGTGATTTTTCCCCTCTGGCAATGCAGTTCCTCTTATAACCTTATTGCAATTACTAAATACAGCTTATGGCACTATAATTTATTTCCATTCCCATAAACACATTCTAACCATTGCCATTGCTCGTTTAGTTACATTGCTTTAGCTACACAAACACAGCTAAACTCTTGGGTGTAAACATAGCCTTGATGATAGTGCTATTCCTGTTTTATTCAGCCCAGACCCTCTGCAGAAGACATCCTGCAATACATATGTTATTTGACCCTTAAGCTCAGAACAAGCTTCATATCGGAAATGGCCTAGTAAAATTTTTGTTATTTAACAAACAGTAAAGCACCATATGAGAAATTAGTGGGAACAGTCAAGTTTCACTGCTTATGCATTTTTAATGTAAATTTCTTATTGCTTGAAATAATATTAACATCCACAGCCTTGGCTTAGTAACACTTTTAATCACAGGGGTCTCACTGCAAGCATTTTCTTATGTGTTTTAACCATATCTGTTCCTTCTTCAGAAAAACTATTCTGCAATGGTTCATCTCCACTGGAGAAATAATTCATCAACTAGACAGGGATGCACCATGTAATTGCTATTTTTCAGGTTAATCTGTCCCAAATGAATATAAAAGAAGAAGATTCGCCTGCATTTGACATTTCTATAATTTATCAAAGCTAGTTAAAAAGAAGCCAAGAGTCCAAACTGATTATACTACCAGACAATTTGTTACCCCCAAATTGCGTGTCTAGGGCAAAGAAAAATATCTATGCAAACTGAAAAAGACAGCAAAGCAAAAGACACTTTGATAAAGCACATTCATAAAAAGGAAAAGAACCAACTTCACCTCCTTACATCAATTTGCAAGACTGCTTCCTGAGCTCTGAACTGCAGTTTTACCTATCATGATACAACCCTAGGATCAAACGTTAATCCTAAAGCCACTGCAGTGATGCTGTAGCTGGGATGTAGCTTCCCATCAACTCTATGTTATCTCAGCTCTATGTCACTGATGCCTCAGAGCTTTTTTTGGATTTTTTAACTTTTATAGATTTTAGATATAGTTTCTCTCTAGGAAAGAAACCCTTTAAGCTAAATTTCCAGCTGTTTTGCACAGCAGGAACAGAGTGAAGCATCTGGCACAAGTCTAAGATTTATGCCTATGTAATAGTTATGACAATTCAACCAGCTCTGTTGCATGGCAACAACTGACTTACTGCCTTATTAAGTGTGGAAAGTGTGATCTTGTTTCTATTCCAGCTTTAGTTGTCTCTAGTAGAGCCAGAGCTCCATGTCCTAATGAAAGCTTGCAGCACTACAGGCTGGGGACAGAGTGGCTGGAGAGCAGCCAGGCAGAAAGGGACCTGGGGGTGCTGATTGACAGGAAGCTGAACATGAGCCAGCAGTGTGCCCAGGTGGCCAAGAAGGCCAATGGCATCCTGGCCTGGATCAGGAACAGTGTGGCCAGCAGGAACAGGGAGGTGATTCTGCCCCTGTACTCGGCGCTGGTGAGGCCACACCTGGAGTGCTGTGTCCAGTTCTGGGCCCCTCAGTTCAGGAAGGATATTGAGGTGCTGGAGCAGGTCCAGAGAAGAGCAACCAGGCTGCTGAAGGGACTTGAGCACAAGTCCTATAAGGAGAGGCTGAAGGAGCTGGGGTTGTTTAGCCTGGAGAAGAGAAGGCTCAGGGGAGACCTCATCGCTCTCTACAACTACCTGAGAGGAGGTTGTAGCCAGGTGGGGGTTGGTCTCTTCTCCCAGGTAACCAGCAGGAAGACAAGAGGGCATGGCCTTAAGCTGTGCCAGGAAAGGTTTAGGTTGGATATTAGAAAGAAATTCTTTACAGAGAGGGTAATCAGGCATTGGAATGGGCTGCCCAGGGAAGTGGTGGATTCTCCATCCCTGGAGGTTTTCAAGATGAGGCTGGACATGGCACTTAGTGCCATAGTCTAGTAACCACAGTGGGGTTGGATCAAGGGTTGGACTTGATGATCTCAGAGGTCCTTTCCAACCCATCTGATTCTATGATTCTAAACTTGCTGAAGAAAGGAAACAAGATTTTTTGTCATGTAGAGTCTTACAGTAGTCTAACACCAATCTGTAACAGGATACCAGAAAAGAGTAAATAGGACTTCCTTAATGCATCTGGAGCTACAGAATTCAGAAGATATTATTTTTTTTTTTACAATATCGCAAAATCTCAGATCTAACCAATTAGTGATGTCACGCAATAAGTTATTGGGATGCACAAAATTTTATACCTGAAGAAGAATACCAAGACTCAGCAAACCAACCTGTGGATAAATATGTAAGATTAAATGCTACTGTGGTATTGTTTATATGCCCAGGTTAACATCTTAATAAGATGGTGAGATGAAAATAATATTACTGAAACTTTGATACAAAAAAAAAAAAAAATTATACTGGTGACAACTTTGGGCCAAAGGACTTTTTTAATGACCTACATAATACTTCTGAAAGTACAACATGACACAGAAATTATCTTTTCACTCTCTTCTAGTGATGCAGTAGAAAGGAATAAGGTCCAGTTGAAGAGATGCAACTGAAATTGTATTCTTTTACAAGTTTCTTGCTATCAGCTCCCAAAGTTCATATTCATCTTAAGTATCTTCACTTAACATGCCACAGCAGATTAACATTTCATGAATGTCCACTACTTATACAGAAAATGTTTCCACTCCCATCTTCAAAAGCCTTTGTTTTCTTATCTTTGAAAATGCTTTCAAATTTTTCAGTGGACTCCTATTATTGTCACAGCCTTTAGCCTCCTCTTCTACTTCACTAAGACCATCATTTGATCCTGAAACCAGACTATTCATATCACTTTACTTCTGAACAGTCTTCTTCTTCAAACAAAATTGTTTCCAAAAAAGCATTGCACCACGAACACAAGCCACTCTCTTTCCTAGTAACTGAGATCCAGTTTGAAATTTAATAGCTTGACAATACATCCTATCACAAATAGAGGGTGGAAATTATGATTTTCAGAACTCATATTGTGGGATGTTACCCTAACAAAACTTTCAAATTGCATTTCTGAAACAGCTGACCTTTGAACAAGGGCCTTCAGAATTCGCAGAAAATGATGGCATTTAGGCATTGGCCAGATGAAAAACCAGGTGTGCTATTTACACAAAAAATTTGGATTACTTAACAAAAACATGCAAGCAAATACACTTGTGTTTTTTTAATTGACTTTATGTGAATTAGATCATGTGAATTAGAAAATTACAATTCAAAACTAATATTTAAACACACTTCAAAAGGCTTCACTGTCAAGTCTTTCTTCCATTTCGTACGTAGATTACATGAATGCAAATAACAGCAGAAGAGACTCAGCAGCCATGAGCAGCAATTTTCTATAGCAAAAAGATATCTTCTGTTTAATGGACATCACCAAAAAATTAGTCTTTATATATATAAAGTCACAGTCTGGAGACAAGCATTTAATTCTATGTTGAAAACAGAACCAACAAAATTAACAGCAATTGAAAAATAAGCAAAAATTACTTCTGGGTCACTTATAGGTAGGACAAAGAAACTTAATGCAAACTCTCCATTTGGTGTTCAACTGCCACAACTATGAGTGAATGATAATGTTAGGTTTTTTTGACACTGTATGAACAAATGAATTAATTATTTCTTCACTTGGTATGTATGAGTGCTGTGCCACTTCATTACATTTAATGGAGCTCTTAAAAAAACAATGCAATTACACTACAAGAAAAATAATCTTGCTTTTCCACTTCAGAGCATTTGAAGGATTCCATGCCACCCAGCATACATCAGCTGAGGAAGTGTTCCACCAAAGTTCATGTTCAGAAACATACACAGAACTGTGGTAGCATTCTGAATTTTCCTATCTTACAGATCTTGTTCTGGTCCCATACCACACTTCCGTTATTTCTGGAAACAAGTACTTCATCACTTTCCTAAAAATTTCAATATGTATTCCAAAGGGTGCAAATTTTGGTGAGCACTTTTTTTTTTTTTTTTTTTTTTAAATATTTGCAGCTTGCTACACTACTGGATTGTGAACCATTTCACATCCATAATATTTTCTGGATTCTTGATCAAAACAATCCTCATGGATTTCTAAACAGCTTTTGAAGTACCCTTTGCAATGCTTTGAATGTGGATGTCTGCATCTCAGCAATTTTTTTCAGATATACAGGCCATTTCAAACCTCCTTCTGAAACACCTTAGTTCAATGAGTTTCTGTAATCCTTGTGATCTGACAATTGATGACCCAGCATCAGTCACAGCTATTTTTTGCTGCTAGAGCCAGATGCTTGCAAAGAATTGAAAGACATGCACATGCCTCTTTCACTATACATCAAAAGTCCCCATGGTGCACCAGGAATTACACAAAACAGAGTAACAAGTGACTGAGTAATCTTTTCCTCTGGATGTTGGAGAATGTGCGTGTGTGATGACACACAAAAAGTCCCAGGCACATTTATTGATGACAGATTAGAACTATTCCAAAGAGAGATGAGCAGGGTCAATGCGTCAAAAATGGCACTGCTTTCGTTTCTTGACATAACCTGGGGGTACAGAGGCACTGAGTCAAAATTACTACAGTTTGCATTTGTTACTAAGAATAATTGAACTACTGGTCCTCTCATGCAACCGAAGCACGTCTGAATCAAATGGAGAACGCTACTCATCAAGCTCCACTTGAAGTAGCATGTCATTCAAATAAAGGGGACACAAAAAACTGCAGCTCAACACTCCCTTTTGCAAAGCTTCCAACGAAACACGCATGACAACTTCTAGTAAATACATCAAAGTAGACAGGATTAATCATCACTCCAACAAATACAAGGGCTAAACCATGACAACTTCTAAAAACAAAATTAGGAAATCAAGGACTCTTGAAGGGCAGGGAAAAGGATGTGCTATGTGTCATTCTGGAAAGAGTTACAACCAGATATACCTATTTGTGCAAAACCAGATTGCCTAAAATCAGATTATATGAGAATCTGACCTTTTCACCCAGAACTACAAAAGCCTCCTTTTCTTGCAGTCACCACTGCTTGACTAGTCCAGCTCCTTCCCCTCAACATGGATATACTTTAAACCCTACTTCTGTATTCTTGCTTCTCTCAACTGATCCCACTGGTTTAAATTCCACCTCCATCCTCCCTTCTAGCTCTTCATCTGATTTCAGGCTTCCCCAGGAAATGAAGCACAAAACAAACTCAGGAAAAACTCTTGACCCAGTTCAGCAGCAGCCAGAGCAGATATAGGATCATAACCTTTGGGCACTTTATTTCCATGACTGGGTCTATCTTCTTACACTATGTGCAAGATTGACTTTTTTTTGAGTTGATAGTGGGTTTTTTTGGTTTGTGGTTGTGGTTTTTTTTTTTTTTTTTTTTTTAAGGAAGAAAGTTTTTCTTCTCTTCAGCTTGTATCTTCTCATTTTGGAGCACTGCTGTCAGAAGATACCTTGATATGCTCTTCCTGAAGTCAGTTAGGAGTTACCTTAAAGCCATGAGGTTTTGATCTGCACTGTTCCTACTGGAAGGCTGTTCTGAGGCTCCTGTAGTTGTAATTCTAGTAATTTGATTCTGAACTCAGATCAACTGAACAGAAAACTCCTTGTTCAACCCCCTGTAAAAAGCCTCTGTGTTGCAATCTTTCAAAACAAAAATAAAAGGACACAAGAAGAAACAATCATGAATCCAAGGCAGAGACACAAGGCAAACTGCAAACTGAACAATTACAGTGACCAAACAAGAGAGAGTCGTCATAGGAAATTTTACCTGATCATTTTAGCATATAATTTCAGCATCTCGACAGTCATCAAAACCAAAATCTCATATAAAGCCAGTATAAATACCTGGACACATTCACCGTTTAACTTCATCATGTCCCTAGCAAGTGGAATGACTCCTTTCCTTTGCATAGAGCGCTCAGCAAAGAAGGAAAGTCCTAGGCATCGTTCTTCGATCACTCCACACATTCATTAATTAGTTGGCATTCTGCTTGTTTATCTAATGAGGTGTGAGACAGCCATTGCTGCACAGGGAAAAGGTAAAAAATTTAAATACTCTTTCTCTTCCATTTTTTGAGATATCTCACAGAATTCAAATTTTTCCTTTTTCTCCCTCCCCTAAAGTCAGCCTCCAATACTTCTTGCTACATCTGAAATACTGTATATATGGACTAAAATTATTTTTTTTCTCCAAGTTCCATACTCACAGCTTCCATTAACATCAGTACTAATTCAATATATAACTTCCAAATACATTATTTATATATGCTTTTAGAAATACTCTAAACTAAAAGTGCACACATTCAACATAACAAAATTCCATAGGGCAAGATTTTTAGTAGATGTTATCTATAAATTGCCCATTGCAGTTTATTTATGCCAATATAATCCATTCATATAATTCAGGACAGCCAGTTACTTATCTACTGCTTATATGCACTCACAGTCTTCTCTTCAAGTCAGTAATGCGGAGTCCAGCACCTCTGAAAATGGCTAGATTATAATTACCACTGGCCCATATCCTGCACACCTTTTAATCCCAGGCAAAAAGTGCTGCTCCTGACTACTGTGCCACACAGCTGCAAGGACTGCTTGCAAACCTGAAGGGCTCATCCTGCTGTCCCACTACATTAACATGGTCAAAACCATTCAGTTTTCTGTGGTTTGAGACAAAAAGAAGGTGGTATGCCAGTGGGGTTTGTCTCCTCAGCCTGAAAGACCCAAGAACTACAGTGACAAAAGGGACAACATGAAACAGGAGAGCACATCTGGAGCCTCACTGGGGTACCTGTAACATCTCTGCCACTCCACCATGGTCATGAAGAGCATATACTCACAAATAAAGCAAATAAAACAGAAAATTCAGTATGAGATGACCTGAAAAAAATTTGTTTTCTTTCTTTTCAGATATGACAATTTTAGTCTGAGGGTACAGGTACTTCAAACGCAGCATTCAGCCCTGGTGCCCTTAGCATTAGGAAGATGTCAGTAAATTGGGGGGACTACAGCAATCATCAAGAAACAATCATGAACCTGGTAGAAGAGGCTACTGAACAAAAAGCTTTATATGGGTCCAGACAGCTAGGTATTCAGAGTAAGACAAACAAATGAGCAAGTGTGGGAGGAAACATGATGACTGTTGCAACACGTTTTGCAGAGTACAAACATGAATATGGGTATTGTATTTATGTGATGGCCTAGGGGAAAATGGCAAGCCATATTTATGTGAAATTACCTTGACTATCAGAAATGGAGAACCCCATTAAACGATGAATTAGTCTCCCAGGGAATGGGTAAAGGGCTAACCACATAGGAGTTTAAGTAAAATTAATGGAAAAATTTTGCATTGGCCAGGTTACTAACAACTATGTTTTCTATTGCTAATTTCAATGAGTAAAATGTTAATGAGTAAAATGTTACTTGGTTTTCTCACTGGTAGCTCAGAGAGCAAGTTGTAGGTTGAATATGAAAATTGATTACTCTAAATGTAACTCAGGGAGAAAAATGTAAAAGCACACCCCTGTACTGTATTTCAATACTGTATTTCAATAACAGGGGACAGCAAGGAATTCAAATCACGTGTTTTTTATGCATTTGAAGTGGCAGCATTGGCTAAGTTGTCTTCCACCAAATTCTTATGAATTTTAGCTAATTCTGAATACCATACAATCTGGTTTCTTCCTCATGACAAAATGCAATAGAAAGCATACTGAACTTTTTGGTTTGGTTTGGTTTGGTTTTGTTTCCATTTAGGCATATTTAGTAACAGTTCATCTAAAGAGAATAATTTATGAATACAGGGGCTGTTCTCAAGCCAAAGAATGCTTTAAGATGCATGACTGTTCACAGAATATTAATTTTATAGTATACCCAAACAACCATATCTGAATATCATCTGGTAGACGCTCCTACAGAAAATGCTAAGCAAACTATAGAACAAATAACAACAGATGATTTTAGTACCCTACCCCAACATGAAGTTAAGATTTTAAATACAATTTTAATTTGTAAAGATATTATTGAAAAAACTCTCCACCAGCCTTAATTAGATTCCTGTCTTTTCAAAAAACTAATTACATGTCAGATGAAGCACTGGTTTAGGAAGCCCGTATATTCTTGCAAAGGCAGAGTTACTTCTATTCCTAGATGTGTCTTGCTATATGCCTCCCAGCAAGAAAAAATGTACACTTTTTCAAAAGGCAATCTGTAACTACAAAGCTTTAGAGACACTGATTTACCTTTCATGTGTGCTGAACCCCCACAGGTCTAAGAGAAATCAGTAGGAACCATCAGCAGTTTTGAAAAAAAAGGAGTTACATTCCACATTTTAAAAATAATTAGTCAACAATAATTGTGCAGAAATGGCACTTAGAAAACGAAACTGTTTATATTCCCTTGAAAATACCCTTAGTACATATCCACCATTGTAGATAATGCAGCGTACTCAAAAAGGTATGAAAATTTCCATTTTGTCATGTATTTCAATAGAAATTCAGATACCTTAAAAATAATTTGACTACCTAAGCACCTCTTCTGAAGTAAGCATGTAAATACCTCCTAGAAACTAGTAAAATGTGACTCATGCTAAGGTACTCAAAATTGGTATATGCTTTTCGAACCACTCAATGAAATCTTGGCTCCATGAAATTCCATAGGCAAACCTCTAACTCAGAAAAAAAAAAAAAAAAGTGAAGATTTATCCTTGTGTCAGGTTCTTCATAAGCAAATTTGCAATTAAAAAATGTCAGACATGATGCGCTCCCTTCATCCTTTCCTTATTCCTTGCTCTGATTGTACGGTTTAGCACACCCACCCACCAAAATGATCACCAAAATTTGGAAAGCATCCAGAAGATGGGAAAAAACCTGTAAGGCTTAAGTTCTGTATCCAGGCATTCTACTATTAAGCATTTCTAGTAAATTAGGAGAATTAAACGTGGCCAGAAAACTTACACTAATGTGAGATTAAAACAAATAAGTCTTTCACAATACAGAGCTCTTAATCTAAAGGCCTCCTCAGAGCCTTTAATAAAGACAGAGCTATGAAGATTTAATGTAAAGAACAATTAGACGGCACAAAGAGAACAAAACCAACTAACCTACATGAATGAAAGAAAAAAGCATCAAATACCAAAGAATAACCCCTCCCTTCTTGATGTCTCACCAACATCACTTCCACTTCCAATAACTTGAAGCACTGCTCAGACTCCAGAGAAAGCATCACTGAAAGCAGTAATGCAGCTGCAAATGCTTGTCATCCTGTTTACTGAGGACATTGTACAGAGGAACCTAATTACAGAGATTAAAAAAATCTGATTCAGACATCTACATCTTAAAATCTGGGCCAGTTTTACCAAAATTTAAAGTATCATTTCAGGCATGTCAGGATACACAAAACACACACAACACCAAACTGCAAGTAGTTATAAGTAGGCAAAGCCAAAACAACATAAACATGAGCAGTTGAGAAGATTATTTTTTAAGTCTGAGGCTTGGGGTTTTGAGTTCTTCTTGAGGGAAGAGAGTTCACAAAATAAAACTTTCAGCTAATACTCTCCCAACTGGGTGGGTACACTGCACTTTAATCTCAAAAGAATTCCCCTGGAAAACTTACAAGCAAACATGGGTTAAACTGCTCAACTGCTTACACAACTGTTTATCATCAGAAGCACTGGTGATGTGAGTCATGTGAACACCTTGATTAATAAACATCCCCATTTCTTTCAAAGCCTCCTTGGGTACTACAGGGTTACTGCAGAGGCTGTTGCTTCTAGAACAGAAAACCAGGAGCTTGGTTGCAGAGCGATTATAGTTCGCTCTTTGTTGAAAGGTCACTCACTGTCCATCACCTGATAGCGTCATTAAGCCCAAGAGAAGTGGGATAACTATTTGAAATTACTGCCTGGGGTGAAAAGGAACAGTAAAGCTGTACCACTCATTTGCACCAACAGAATTGAAAGGAAAAATAGGAGTCTTGTTTAGCACCTGGACACATATAGCAAAGGGCCTGAAAAATATAGCAAGATTTTACTGTTCAACAAAATACTTACAGTGATATATTAAGCCACAGAAGTTATTACTGTAGGAGAGCCCAGGATGTATTAATCAAAGCACATTTGAAAAGCTTCATTCTATTTTTAAATTATGCTAGAGTGTGTGTGACCTGGCCTCACGATGTCAGTCACCTTCTGGGATGTGCAGTGTTCTCAGCTCCTACTGAGAAGGCTGTGGGAGCATAGGATGCTTAGCACTTTGCCAGATAGGTTCCTCAGTGCTCAAAGGAAAATCCAAAATAATTTAGCCTAAATGACTCCATCAGATCAAACAGCTTTAATTAACAACATTTAACAACAAACGTGGTTAGTAATGAAAGCAAAAAAAAATACAAGCTTTTTAAAAAACCCAAACAACCAAAAAACCAATATCACACAACAACTCATTGACTACTTCACCTTACATGTTACTGAGATGCAAAACTCAGTTGAGTTGAAGGGAAGAGAAATAAGCCTTTCCTTTCCCCCTTCCAACTTTTGTAGCTGGTGGACCAACATAGGACATACCTACTGCTCTTGTTCCCGACTGCATTCTCTCTGGGCCTCTGCACTTGTGGAAACACCATCAAAGTTGTGGGAGAATGCCTTGGTGGGAAACCCATGGCTGCCCTAGGGCAACAGCGGGGAAGCTGTTTCTCCATCTCTTGGGGGAATTTAGAGTACACATGGATGTGGCACTGGGGACGTGATCTAGTGGTAGGGTAGTGGTCAGGCTTGGCAGTGTAGGTTTGCAGTTGGGCCTCATGATTTTGGAGGTCTTTCCCAGTCTGGATGATTCTGCTTTTTAGGTGAGAAATAAATATTCAGGAATGACACTGAACTTTGTCAGCTCCACAGACTTGATAATAAGAGATCTATTCTATCACAGGTACCAGATGGAAACCATCCTTTCTCACAACAAGTTCTTCAGTGATGGCAAAACTATTGTTATCTACAGGATATGAGTCTTTCACAGAGATTGTCTCCTGCCAAATACAAGTATTTTCAATCCCAACAGGTGGTTCAGGGTTGTCTGAGTTTTTGTTACAGTTTCTCAAGTCACCAGATATATAATTAATGTTACATCTACTACTTGCCTAATTTATCTATGTATAACCAACAGTAAGTACATTATGCAACGAAAATCCAACTAATAACAGACAACACTGCTTTGCTCCTCCACAAACTGCAAAACCTGCCACTTCTATTTTTCCAGATAACAAAGTTCAAAGGCTCATATGAAAGTGATTGCTATGAATTTTTATTAAAATAAAGATTTTGAGCTTTACTTTTGAAAGTAAACTGACTATACATTTTTTGCCAAACTTCCACTAAACATAGTCACAGCAGCTGACCATCCAGTTGCCACTGGTTCTCAAAGCAAGGGGTTTTACTGACCCCACATTTGCTAAACTGTCTGCAAAGAGAATTAGATGAGTAGTAACCAGTTCAATTTTTTAAAAAGCTTGAGATTTTACTAATGATATGTCTGTAAGTAGTATAAGAGATGATAGGAACAAGAGGTAATTCCACTGGGAATAAGCGGTATAGCTATACCTCTTAAAACTGGGACAATGCAGACTTTACTGAGCATGAGCACAATTGCACAGCCACCGATCCTATCATTGCCAAAAACTTTACAGCAGTGTCAAAGCCAATATGGAGCTTGCGGATACAGCAATGCTACAGAAAACTGATATGCAAAATTGGAAGAAAAAATCACAGAGACAGTTAAGTGACTTTAATTTACTGACAAAAAAATCCTCTGCTTATAGATTTTCTTCTGTTTCTTTTGAGAATGTTCTTTGCAACACAGACCACACTGAAATATGAGACAGAAAACTGTTCTTGTTTGATATACTTCACTAATGAATCCTAGCTTTCATGAGAAATTACAGCAATTCAAATTCAATCTCTTAAACAATTTGTTGTCCCTCACTTTCTGTGAATTCACCAGGTCATTCTAACCTAATGAACATCAGCGTAATGCATACTACATCTTTCTGACATCAAACCCTCTTGTTTTTCCAAAATTATAATTAGAAAGAAATTAAATTACTGAGAAATAACTACGTTACATTTGTTTGATTCATTTTAAAAATAAAAAGCAGATACTGCAGGACACTAGATCCACTACTGAGTAAGTGTAAAATGAAACTAATCTAATTTGATGTGCTATATTTACTTTATGAGATCAGAAGAGACACAGAAGTGCAGTGTACCGTAAATGTGCAGAATACAACAGGCAAACATAGGTATCAATTACTCTTACAATGTATTTCCACTGAGCTGTACTTGTTTTCATCAAAGTATTTCTGCAAGCAGAAACTACAGTCTGAATCTAAATCTGAACTGGAAAACAAAGAGGGTACAACTTATCCAGACAACTGGAAGTCTAGGCCTATAAACCATTTAATTTAGGAGCCTATTCTTCTCTTCAAAATCAGGCAATCCCTCCAGTGACCTCAGTGACCTTACGCCCTCAGGAAAACAGAATTCTAAGTCAAAGGTTGTTTTGTCTTTTTGCACCTCTTCTTTAAAATCCATAGGCATAAATGAACATCCTTTCCTTAAGCAAAAACTGAAAAAACATGCCAGCCCTTCTTCTAGAGAAGAGGGCACAGGAAGAGAGGGGTAAGGAGAGAGTATGCTTTAACCCAAAGAATGTGTGGGACTGAAAAGATGTGGAGAATGACATGAATTGGGAATGCCTAGCAATTAGATTTCTAAATTGAACTGCTCCTAAACTCAATGGGAGCCCTGACATCCATTTCCACAGGGAAAAACAGCTTCCACGTGGTTATAAAGCTCCATAGAGGACCAGGCAAGGGGATGTTTCAGGAGATGTTCCACTTGAGAGATGCAAGTGAATATCTGCCTTATGATCCATTAAGAGATCTATCTACAGCAGAAGACAAAAAAAAAAAAAAAAAAGGAAAAAAAATTATAATTTGCCCAGATTAGTTGGTATTCAAGTCACACTTAATTTAAGTAAACAGATGCAAGGGTTCAAGGCGTTCAGCCCTGCCTAGGCAAAACTGAAAGTAATGAACACCAGTTTATTAATAGATGGATAAAACCATCCGGAAACAGCCTGATGAGTCAGTACGACTCAGCAGCTGAAGGAGATCTCACAGTTTTCACACACCATGGACACCTATGACAACAAGGTCTACAGCTGAAGCCACTGGCAGCTGGAGCTGGCAGTGGGAAGTGCTGAACAGATGTACTGGAATTGTGGGCACTCGGCAATTCACTCCGGTTGCTGGTAAGTTAAGTGATCATCTCCACACACAGTGACACCAGTCAGCAAAGAAACACCAACAGCCTCATCTGTCCAAGGGAGCCCCAGGGAGGCTACAGCTCCCTGGGAGTTGTGGGCTCCTGGGGCTGACACGCAACATGGGGTGCCAGTGGGAGACATCTCCTGTAGTCTCTTGCAGACTGAGAGGTTACTCCCAGGGCATGGGACACTTCATGAGGTTCTTCATGAGGGTCCTGGGAAGAGCACTTTGGATCTGATAAAGACTTGTAATGGGAAGGCCAAAAGGTGGGTAAAGGTGGTCTGGAGGGCAACAAGCATAAGAAAACAGAGGGACAGGGGAATTAAAGAGGCTGGTCCTATGTCAATAGGATTCTTGTTTTCTTGCCATGCACTGGCTAAGTGTGGGCTGAACTCTCATGAGCAGCAAGCTGGACTAGCTGGTGAACACAATAGGAGGTGGGGTGGGGCGTATATAGACACAGATCCACATCATGCCCACTGGGAATACATGCTCCACCTCACTACCAGCTGGACTTAGGGACATGGAGCTGTGTCAGCCTCACCCCTGGCAAGCTACCACAGTTGGCAACTACTGGCAGACAGAGTCTTTGTGCTGGATTTACACAAGTAAGCATCAACTCCTCATGTGATATCCATAAAGAAAAAACTATATACCCACCCAAGTACAGTTAAGGATATCCTAACTACAATCCTCACAGCTCACAAACTTCCAAAGATCAGTTATCATAGTGGGTTAGCCCTGGTTGCATGCCAGGTAACCCACCAAAGCCACTCTGTCAGTCCCCTCCACAAGTGGACTGGGGAGAGAAAACATAACAAAAGGCTCATGAGTTAAGGAGTCCTTGAGATAAGGACTGGGAGAGATCACTCACTGAATACCATCACAGGCAAAACAGACTCAACTTGGGGAAATTAGGGGAATTTTATTACTAATCAAAATCAGAGTAGGATAATTAGAAGTAAAATAAATCTTAAAAGCACCTTCTCCCCACCCCTCCTTCTTTTTAACTCCCAGCAGTGCAGGAAGACAGGGCATGGGGGTTACAGTCAGTTCATCACATGATGCTGCTGCTGCTGCTGCTGCTGCTGCTCAGTGAAAGGAGTCTTTCCCTTGCTACAGCAGGGGGTCCTCCCATGGGAGACACGTCTCCACAAACTACTCCAACATGTGTCTATCCCATAGTCAACAGTTCTTCAAGAACTGTTCCACTGTGGGTACCTTTCCACAGGGTGCAGTCCTTCAGGCACAGGCTGCTTCAGTGTGGGCCTCCCACAGTGCCACAAGTCCTACCAGCAAACCTGCTTCAGCATGCACTCCTCTCTCCACAGGCCTGCAGGTCCCTGCCAGGAGCTGCTCCAGCATGGGCTTCCCACAGGTTCACAGTCCTCTTTCAGGCATCCACATGCTCTGGAGTGGGTCTCCTCCATGGGCTGCAGGTGGATCTCTGCACCCCCATGGCCCTCTGTGGGCTGCAGGGGCACAGCTGCCTCACCACAGTCTGCACCATACAGGGGAGTCTTGGCTATGGAATCTGCAGCACCTCCTCCTTCTTCACCGACCTTGGCATTTCCATAGTTGTTCCTCTCACTCCTTTCTTATCTGGCCACAAGTACATCGGTGCAGTAACTTTCATTTTTCCTTCTTAAACATCACAGAGGTATTATCATCATTTCTGATAGGCCCAGTTTGACCAGCGCATGTTCACCTTGGAGACAGCTGGCACTGGCTCTATTGGACATGAAGGAAGCTTCTGGCAGCTTCTCACAGAAGCTAACACTATTAGCCCCCCCACCACTACCAAAGCCTGGTCATGCAAACCTAATACAGAATACAGAAAGCTTTCCAAGTGCGCAAACCTGATATCTAAGAGTAAATACTAATAAAAGTAAAAGGAAGTGAAAGGTGTAATAATGACATATAAACTTACAAACTGTAAAATTATGTATGCTTTTACCGGAGGAAAAAATATTAAATTAAAAGTCACACTGGCTTGCCAGAAAACAAGTTTTGGGTGATAAATACTAGTTTCTGTTTGCAGGTTTGTACCTTTACATTAACCTGAGCCATCAGTGCTTTGAAGAGCTGAGAGGGATAAAAGCGTGGTTCAGTGAAAACAAGTGAGGAGGAGGTCTGAGCTTTGCACCTGGCAACTGATTAACTCCTTTACATGGCTTTGAGCCTTACGGTCCCTCCTTCCCTTCTGCAAAATGCTTTGAAAATGACAGATGAAAAGCCTATGTTTATTACTCACTATAGTGAAGCCTTATACTCCAAAATAAGATACAAATTAAATTAGTGCTCCAATTCTCAAATGGTAAAGAACAGCCTCCCCCTGCATCCCACGACACCTCCCCCTGCATGATTATGTTCTCAAACCAAGGGCCAGCTCATGAATCAGTTCATGCTAACTTTACAACAGGACACTTGTCAAAAACTGCTTGAAAGCTGTCTCCATCTCCAAAAGCAACCAGTGTCCCTGGCCATATCCAACAGAACTGAGGCTGGTAAGCAAGTCCTGACCTGGTAGACCCATGATGCCACAGCAGACAGTGCTTGCAGAGGAGCCTGGGATCACCAATATCTGCTGAGGATCTACCCCAGTTTCTTCCAAATAAGACTCAGATTCCCCAGGAGCTTGGCACAGCCCTAAGGTCAGCTACGTCATACAGCTGCCAAAGTGGGAGTCACATCTGAGCTGACTGTGAATTCTGGGGAGCTTGTGTTGGCCACCTCTTCCTGTGACATCCCAGCAGTTCCAAAGGAAGTAAGATTTGAGCAAGTAGGATCAGACTTTTGACTGGTAAATCAATTGACACGCAGTTTGTCTGAAGATCAACATTTCTCTAATGTCTGTTGCAAAGTAAAAATATCTCTTCTTGATGACTCATTTTCTACACTAAGGAACGTCCGTGGGTGGGAGAACAGAGATGAAGCAATCTATTTTTCTCCTCCTGTCACTATTGTGGCAGCTCTCAAACTCCAGCATGAAACAGAATTGAAGCACTTACAAGATGTTTCCAGTAAGTGAACTGAACAGTGTTGTTATCTTTCTGTCATCAGTTTTATCCAGAGTCATATTATTTAAAATAATTTCAGCACTGTTACAGTCACCCTCAGAATCTGACCTTCCAAACACAGAGGTAGATGTGGGGCTTTTTTATTGAATAACCTACTCAAATGGATGGTAAGTTATTTACAAAAAATTCTTTGCTCTTAGTATTATGAGTCCAGTCACACTTTAGTTAAGTTAGAATGAGAGTCCCCATGAATTTAATGAGAATATATTTATCCCACAGGATTAGACTAAACAGCAGCTTCTCAGAGTAAGGAGTGACTCAGAAAACCACTGCAACACTGCTGGACTCTGAAACTCTACAGAGCTCAGCAAAGCTTTCTCCTGTCCCAGTATCCCCTCATGACACCAGACTGGAGTGGAGATGAAAGATTATCTCTTTTGTTCTAGATGGGAAAGGCGTGGGATATTGACACTTGGTATCAGGACAAGTAGGTGATCCCTCTTTGGAAAGGAACAATTTTCACACACTGAGAGCCAGGCAGAAAACAGCCCACAGTTTCTGAACCAGTATGCCCAAAACAGAAACAGCAGGAAGTGTGGGAAGATTCATCATAAAAGGAGATTTCCTCACGTCCTCCTCCTTCCCTTGAGCAAGCTGACTCATGGTTTCTCAGCAGCACAGGCACAGAGTCTCTCTCAGCAATGGTAAAGCATTCATCCTAGAGTAACTGTAATTAAATGCTGGTGAGTTGAAAGGGGTGACAGAAAAATGGAGGTTTTTTGAAAGGCTGGGGTCTAGGGGAAACTCGTTTCAAGGGGAATCAGAAATCCCTCATCAGGTGGTAAAAAGTACTGGGCACCTCTAGCTCTTTAGTGTCCCACACTGTTACCATACAGCTCCAGTATCCAGTATCCCTCCAGCAGAATCTGAAGAGCCACACTGCATCCTGTGCTCTGAGCACCTATTCTACCCTCATTTGTGTGCACTTCCCCGCCTGACTCAGAGCGGAGAGGATGAGGCCGGTTGAGGGGGAGGCCAGTATGGTTTGTTCTTTGCCACCATGGAAAAAGCAAGCATTAAAAAGAAGAAATATTTCCAGACACAGAAGGAGGTAGAGTTGCTCTGTCCATACAGAAGGTCATCCAAATGCAGATTACCCCTACCCTTTGTATGTAGACATAAAGCAAGATTTGCTCAATTCTTAGCTTAAGAGAGAAGTCATTTATGTCCATTTTCAGTGAGTATATATATGAATATATATTAATTTAAACTCAGGTGCCTCTTTTTACTTTGAGACAATTTTCTCTAATGCTTTGCTGTATTGCAAAAGTCATTACTTTATAAGGATACCTGTGACAACTCAGGAATCCCTTCCCATGCTCTCTCCTTACTAGATAAACTTATTTATTTATTCAGGCTTAAACATTACATAGCACCAAGTCCATTCTCTGTTAGAACCATTGAAAACACAGGTGTTCAGATAAACCTGTCCAATAACAAATGTTTGGCCTGGTTCATAGATCTCTATCAGAGATAATACAGTCTTGCAGACTGACTTTGATTTTACACTTACAAGGGGAAAGGATCAAGGTTTGCTCATATAAAGAGAGGACAGGTGCTTTCAGGCAGAGGCCAAAATGTTCACAAGCAATCACAGGCATACCCAAAAGAGTGGAGCTTTCAGAAAGCACTTGTGCAAGCAGCCCTAAAGATACAGACAGAATAATCAGTTTGTGTATAAACTTCTCAACCCAGAGGCTGGTGATCTGAGCACAGATCTGAAGATGCCTTTTCATACTCTTCATCTCTCAAGTCATTACCAAAACATATCTACAGATTTATTTCCCAGATTTCCCAACATGACAGTAACCCAGGCACTTCTTACTGACCGCAGACCTAAAGGTCGGTAAGGCCAAATAGTCTGACTAATGTGTGTGGGACACGAAGAAGGAACAACAGCAACAAACAAAAAACACCCAAAAAAAACACCAGAGGCATGAGTACTCCCAGAGTGCAAAACAGTGCATCAGAAGAGGCACTTAGGTTTTCTGTTCACTCCATTTCCAAATCAAACATCTTGAAACTGCTGACACAGTCAAAGCACTGACAGCTGTCATGTATGGAAGGTTATTTCTCTCAGTAAATCTTTTCACTTCTGAAATCTTGAAAAATGCAGGTGCTAAGCCAAAAAAATCTAGTATAAGTTGCTATTCTATATTGACCTCACAAAAGAAATTACCCTCAATGTATCTCCTAGGATTAAGGATATAGCTACAATAAATAGAAAACATTCACCATGTAAGTCTACAGTTATAAACCTGGAGCACTCACTGTCCATATCTGTGTGAGCCTCTAGTAGAGAAATAGTAGCCAAACACAGATCCTCTGCTAAACAAGAGATGCAAGACAACTAGTTTTGGAAGATCTGTAAAAATTCAGAGAACCCAGGTTTCTCTGCACCACTGTCCATCTACAATGTCTTATTCCCATTCAGATTTCATATACGTCATGAGTAGTCATAACTCACCTAAAATACCTGTAGGCATATCAAACCTCTCCTTAGTTGAGAACTCCCAAAACAATCTATCACTGAAGAACAGAAGATTGTCCACATGGGACGTAAAACTTTACCAGTCTTTCAAGGTACTGTATTATATTTTATTTCTTTTAAGTGCAGGTCAGAACAGAACCCTCAGGAAGAATATGAAAGATCTGCAAATTCTTGTCTCAGAGGGGTTTTTTCATGCCCTATGCCCCAATGCAAAAAAGAATGGAGAAAGGTTTATTTCTCTTACTCTCGATTTCAAACTGATCATGATGACAACCTTGTACTTTCAGTGACAGTTTGTTACTTCCTTTGCAGAGAGATAAACGTTTCACCCTTGACACTTCATTTAGATATGGTGAGATCAGAAGTCTGGCAGAAGCATCTTTGCTGATATGTATTTCACACTAATTAACAAGAGGAAAAGAAACAAAACAAAAAGCATTGGAATAATAGCAGAAGAAACTCAATGGCAAAGATGGCACACAATCCTGAAGGGATCTTGGAGATTATTTTTAAGATTAAAAGAAAAAAATCCTTTTCCCTCTCCCCAGTTAAAGTCGGATGTTTAGATGAAGTGCAACACTTAGTTTGATGAGAATAATTCCGGTAGAGCTCTGCCCAGGCAACTCTCAGCCAGCAGACAGAAAACCACTTGTTTTTCACATCCCCTACCAATTTAATGCTCAGGACTGAGCTTCCTGAAAAAATAGTATTCATATTCCATGCCAGCTTGCTTCCCTATCTTGTGAAAAAAAATCCGCAGTGGCAATAAATTCAGGACTATTTTTAACTTACAAATGTGTAAGTTATTATATTTTTAGCATAAAAGTAAAATCTGGCAGCATTAATTTGACAGTTTCTAAAATCTAAATTTCAAATACCAAATAACACTAGGAAACTATTGTTGGCCATGAAAATAGAAATCTACAGATTTTGGGGAAAGCTAAGATTTCCAAAGCATTTTTTTAATAGTTTATGTTTACAATATTGAAGTAAGAATTTATTTATTAAAGAAATATTAAAATCACTTTTGCTAAGGATTCCTGCACTTCAAATTACATTGCTTTAAAATTTCTCTTTTGTTATGATCTTTTAATCACTTACTAATATTCAAACTTCTTTTCATTCTAATATGGCAACACTGTCAAATTGTCCATTCCCTCTCCCCTCTAAGAAGTCTCTCTTCCTGATTTGCATATCAGATTCTCTCCTTCTTCCCAATTTTCTTCTGCATTTTTTTTTCACCTTCTCTTTGCATCCATTTCTTATGTCTTGGTCTGCATAGTGCTCTAAAAGGGCTATACTTAATTATGCAAAATGGAATGGGTTTAAAAATTCCCCATAATTTATTTAACCACAGAAAATCATGTCTCCACCAAACCAAAAAGTTCCATGAGAAGCAAACATTTCATGCAGATGAGTTTTTAATCAAAATGGTAAGTATCTTCCAGCTGAAATATTCTTGTATGGACCTAGTTGCTGATACCCAAAATCTATTCTGACACAGTTTCACTTTAGCTTTTATTCCAATTATTAATTAAGACAGTCTAACTGTCTTAGCATCAATAAAGTAGAGGTTTTATTCTTGGGTCCTCTTCATCTTGGAAAAGGGAGTGGAATGGAATGGGATGTTTACATTAGCACATGTATCACACCTAGTGCATGAATTTTTCAGCCTACAGGGAGGGTGGCATGCATGGAACTATTTAAGATACAGCTACACACTTTTTTCAGGCTTAATTCCACTATTCACCACACACACACTAACTTATAATATACTGTTACTAATCATTATAAATCCATATATTTCCCACAAGAAAAGTTAACCTAAGCACTCTTTCTCTCTTAATTTTGACACTGGCAACAAGTGTTCACTGCATGGTGTCCTTCCACAGAACTTAGTAGCTTCTTCTTTCACTCTCACAGAGTGTCCAAGGCCGCTTGCTGGATTCCACTGTTATCTCTGGTGCCTCTCGCTGGGCATCTGCTTCTGGTTTCTCAGGCTGGACACCTATTCGGTCTCCAACACCCAGTGAATACTGGAAATTGTAGCTGAGGAATCTGATGTACTCTGTGGCCTGAGTGGAGTAAGCTTCCCATATTTACCACAGCAGCAGGCTCTCATGAACATGATCCAAATAACAAACGACCCAACCACACATTTCATTGCAAAGAGGCATAATAAAAGGAACACTATAGGGAAAATAGGCACAGAAGCAGGAGACAGAGTGCAAAAAACTGGGCTAAAATAAGAAATTTTAACTGCCTTGAGCTGCCAGAGAAAGCAAGCAGAAAGGGCAGAGTAACAGTCCAAGGGTCACCAGGAACAGTGACGTTCGTTTGCTTTGCCACTTCCTCGCCAACAACACAGTAAGATAAGGAATAATATTAGTCCAGTAGCTAAGCTGAGATGTTTACAAACTTCTATAATTAGACAATTTATTATCAAAAATCAATTTAACTGATTTTAATGATGAACAGCTTACAATAGTTACTTCTACAACATTAATTCAGGCAAGAACAGGGCTCCTTGTGCCTTGCACAGATATATATACAAGACTACCTACCCAAACAAAGCTACAATCTCATTCAATCAAGGTCTGTTACTATAGGAACAAATACACAGCAAAACTGGACCAAAAGTCATGGATTTAGATTTGAGATCCTGAAGGTAAGCAGGGAGGGAATGGCCATAACAGGACTTCGCAAATACATAATGCATATGACATGGCTTTTCTGACTTTAATGTACGTTCACCTACGTATATTGGACAGATAACTGATCTAGACCTTCCAATTATTTTCCATCCTGCTAGGATAGGTCACCTAGAAGTGATAGCACTAAAACTCAGCAGTGATCCTATGCTCTGGTAGGAGGCACTAAGATGATCTTTTCAAACTCCTGTCGACAACCACTGATAAATCCTCACCACCGTAACAATTACCACTGGAGACTAAACAGTGACATAAGTGTAACAGCTTTGTCTGAACATTTCTGTACAATAAAAATTGCTATGCAAGTAGGACCAGCTTTCCTCGAGTTGTCACTCAATGTCAATGACTGAGAAACAAGGATATGGCAAAGCACGACTGATGCAAGTTGTAAGAGAGGCCTAGTACTGCTCCATCCCTACAGCTTACTCAATCTTCCTAAAATTCATCTCATCCCCACTATCACCAGGGACTTTTTTGCCTCTTCATGCAAGAGAAAAACAAACTTCGGCTGAAAACTGCACTTCACAATTAAAATCCTCCCTGGGCTATACTTCCAAATACTATAGAGTCTTTACTCAAAAGCACTACAGGGGATGAGATGCATGAGCCTCATTAGAGAATACACAGACTTCTGTATTAAACTAATATTCTCCCTCTTTTCCCCTTTCGTATTAGGACACAGAATCAACAACTCCCATTTAAGTGCCAGTGGTAACAAATAAAAATAATAATGCTAGTGCAAGTAGAAGAAACTCACCACAACCTAAGGATTTAGACAGCATATTTATTGTTCCCCTAAGATTTGCCACATAGGCTATATTGATCAAGTAAGGAAATAAAGCACAAAACCCAAACCCCACTGTCCCCATTATAACTAAATTATAATACTAGTGCAATGCTGTTATGGCTATTCAATATGATCATTCTAGAGTTCCAAACAACTTTTACATTTTGCCTACTTACAAACACAGTAAAATGGATCCTAGCTAAATAACTGGGTTTTTTACTTTGGAGTGTGTTCATTAGCAGAACCCCTACCTTCTCCATGCATTATTAAAATTCCTTTCTTGATGAATCTTTTTACACATGCAAATGTATTATTGACACAACTCAAAGAGAAGTATATACTATGTCAGCAATGCTAAATTATCTTCATTACAGAGCAATGCAGAACTGAAACAAAAGCTACAACACTGCAGCATGGGATACGGCATGCCAGGCTAAATGGTCCCACTTCAGTAAACTGTCTAGAAATGGATTTCAAAGAGACAAGCACCTATTGATTTAACAAAGGAATCTGAAAAGCTTACACAAAAGAGAGATTTGTAACTCCTTGCCTTCTCTAAAATGCAGAGAGAAGGGAAATAGATTTTTTTCCCCTGAGGAAAACAGAAGAGCTGAGAAAAGAATTCATGGAGAAACTAGATTATTTTGATCATTCATCCTTCACATAATCAAACATCACAGAATCAAATGACCGAAGCCAAAAGGCAAAAATATGAGACAGGAAATACAACAAAGAATAACATGCTATATTAATTCAAGAAAGTTAGAGAGTTATACTAAATAATATACTTTTCAACTGATTCCACTCACTGGAGCATCAGTTCTAAATAAGTAGCTAAAGTTAGACAGAATACATCTGTGTCACATCAAGAAACCTTACAAAATCTGAAGACGTGCATTGAGAAATGAAGGCACGCCCTTGCACAAAGACATAACACATGTGAAATGAGTCTTGGCTAAGGGCCCAGCCTGCAGCTGGTACCTCATTATGCCTTATGCCAGTCTTTTATTATGCAAAGTAGAAGCTTTTAACCTGTAAATATAAATCCAAGTATAGGTTTACCACACACAGTGTATAGTACACTGCTGCAAGTACAGAGCTGCAACTACAAAATACACACAAATGAAAAAAAAAAAAATGGAGATGTAGCTTTTATATTTTTAACCTTGTGAGAAAAAGAAGCACTTCTACAGCCATTTTGGAGCTGTGTCTACATGCTAGGTATTTAGACTCTCCCCCAAGGTCAAAAAAACAACTATGTGGATTAGAAAGTATTCCTATATATTTGCATTTGCTTTAATTTTAGCCCAACATTTCTATTTTTTATATGAAGGGACAGCCACTCTCTTAATCATCTGGATAGATTTTTCCAGACACAATTCTTACTAGCAGAATACAGTGCACCATAAGCTTGCATTAAAGGACTGAGAAGCTGCTTTACTCCACAGGG
>VXAY01003551.1:162549-184546 GCA_013399855.1 Oxyruncus cristatus | reverse complement strand
TATTAAACTGTATTATAAATCAGCCATTACAATGGAACAGCCAGGTCCAACAAGTGGGACTGTTACACAACACTAGGAAACACTGAATTCCTTCATTTACACTATTTTCTTATTTATACTAAGAATGGATGGTTCAAGAGAAAACACAACCTCCCCTTATAAGATGCCACATTAATGGCTGCCACTTTTTAAACAGCTAAATTCTTTCAAACTGAGCAGAATAAATGACAAGCAGCCATTAACAAGAAGCTACAGTCAGTTACAAACCTCTAATTTAGTAATCTCTTTCTTTTAATCATATACATTTGGCAAAGGTGCAGTTAACAAACATTTTCTACTGATTTAACAGGCCCTATCTAACACAACAATCCAAAGCACAAAACACAATAATCCAAAGCATAAAGATCAGAGTTTATTTTTCAGCCTGATATAAGATGTCATGTACTAGCCTCTTCACAGTTATTCCCAAACTGAACCATGAGGTATAAGGATGCAACTAGGGAGGCCAAGTAAAAACAAAGCTGTGATGAGTGTATCTTGTCTCTGACAAAATTCCAAAAGAAAAAGTAACTATTTAATATAAAGGAAAATGTTTTTGCAAGCACAAGTGGAGAGATGCTGGTTCAATACCTATAGTTAAGACAGAAATATGAAAAGTTCCTAATAATCAAAAGTGAGGTGTCTGAAACTATCTCTCAAAATCATTAATTTCTCTATTGAGATTTATACATCTATCAAGTGATTACCACAAGAAGGTTTCCCAGAAATAGCTTGGATTCAGTGCTACAGAATCTTATCCAATCCTATATTCAAAGCTCCAGCAAGCTCTTTCACCATTTCTACATTATCTTCAGAAAAATCCATCTCATTCTCAGCAGTATTATAGGTAGGCAAACACCAAAGCATGTCTAACAACACACACCCACTCCTTTACCAGTTCTGTCTTTGCGTGGCTGCCTAGTTATCACAATTACCTGCGTTAACAAACACAAACAGTTGGAAGTCATAATGCCATCCGTGCTGCCCTAAGGTGATTAGTATTAAGGCTAAAAAAATTTTCTGATAGCTAATTCTTATGCTGACAGCTATAACCAGAGCCTAGTGAGAGAACTGCTCCTGAATCCTTAAATGGTCTGAGTGCAGCAAGGATGTGCCTGCTCCTGCTGCTGCTGCAGCAAAACTGTGAGAAATTGTCTCAATGTGCTCTCTGCATAAAAACATGAGTCTGAAGGAGCAAATGTTACAGCATGCACCACATCTTCATGGGCACCAGAGGAACCAGAAGGTGTATGGCTAATGAAATCCAAACCAGACCACAGGGAAATGAGGCAAGACACTTACGGCTTTCTCTATCACAACGTGTATGCCGTACACCTGCGTCTGGGATGAAAAAATATATAAATATAAGGGATGAAGTGAAACAAGTTAAAATCAAAGGAGAAATGTTCTGACTGACAGAGGGAGACATGCAAGCAAGGACAGTGAGTTACAGTGGTACTGAAAGATCTCAAGTTGACTACATATTAGACTGTTGTGGTTAATTTGACCTAAACAGTGGGCTGTCACCAACAAGAGACACCCCCTTCTCTCCCATCCTCTCACTGCTCTCCCTGTTCACAAGAACCAGCAATCTATTTAATCTCTCCCTTGTGCTACATCTAACAACTGTGTATCCATAATCACCAGTTCTCTAACAAATCAACACCCTAGTGGAAGGGAAGGTATATTAACACAGCCACATACTCCTCTTTACCAGAGAGCACTGAAAAAGCTGCCTTCGGGCAGCAGTCTGCATCTAGGTTGGATTACATACAACGAGAAACCAAACTCTGGAACTGTACAGCCTCTGCACCCACATTTCTCTAAATATTTCCTTCATTTCAACCTTGAATTTCCATGATCTGCCTTACGTTTTCCAATCTGGGAAGCTGTACACATGAGAGACCATCTTCGTTATGAAATGTTTTCCACATTTAGTCTCAAAACTGTAATGAAAAGCTTTCCCACGTACCAAGGATTGTCAGACCCCCTGAGAAAATAACTTGCACAGCCACAAGCGTGACCTGTGAAATTCTCTTCTTATAAGTCATCGAAAAGCTAAGCCCTGAAATGTCAAGTCCTAAGGTATATATCCGCAAAGACTGAAAGTAACAACTGCATATGTAGATCAAAGAAAAAAGAAATGTAAATGTTGCTCAAGAAAAGGCAAAAAAGAAAACACAATGATTTGCTGGGCAGGTAAATGGACTAGCTTACAGTTCTCACACTAGCCACAGAAGGTGAGTACACAGAGTTCAGCTGCAGAAGCAGAGATCATCTAGTGCTGAAACTGAAACTGCCCTTGCTGCGTGAACCTCAGGCATTGTAGTGATGACAAGCTTTGACAGTCCCGCTTTCGTATCAACAAAGCACTATAAACCAATTAATCTCAAAATACTATTATGAAGTAAAGTCAAATTACTCCTGTGCAATACTGCTGAAATTGAGATACTACAATAGTTGACAGTTACAAGATTATTTTCTGGCCTTCAGGCATGTAGCTTAGTCTTACTTTTGTGAGAACAAAATATTTTCTGCAACAAACTGAACACTGATAATTTTTTCTGTGACCACACAAACAATAAGAACGTGACAGCTGAGAGGCACAAAAAAACCCTAGAAATAATTTTTTTTTTATTTTTGCCAACACAGTTGAATACCATACACTACAAAAAAGGAACTCTTTGATCCTTAGAACATACTAATTTTTCTGCCAAATCTCTGTTCTGAATTCACTGTGTAACAAATATGCATCTCCTATGCTCACCAGACTAATTCTGGAAACACACTATGCAGTCTTACCCATTCATGCCTTGAATGTGATAGTTTCCTTTCCCAAACTGATACGCAGAGGTATCATCTTCCCAATAAGCATGTCAGCCTTTCTTTCAGACACAGGACCTGTGTGATTCTGTGAGGGGTTTGCTGTGTAAGGTGGCAGCTATTGCAGCTACAGAGGAGATAATAATTGCACTGTACTAGGCGCACCATCTCCCCAAGTTTATAGTCACTACCCAGGCATAAAAAACCCAAAGAAGGACAAGACAGCAGAGGCAACATGCAAGAGAGAACGACTGAGCAAAAAGAGTATCTGCATTAGGAATCTTAAGTCTGTCATTTTACACATTAAAAATGCATGTGCAACTGCAAACATGACAAAAATTTTACAGAAAGAAGGAGGTGGCACAAGTGAAAATTGAAATGCTATCTGTAGTGCTGTGGGTGAATCTGTGTACATAAAACATAGGAATTCAGTTTTGCCTTTATGAACTACCTCTATTTTTATGTCTAACAGCTGGTTTTCACTTTCACAGCATACTGAACTGTGGTCCTTCCACTGAAAGCAGAGCAATGACAACTACCAATTTTTCAGAGGAAAAAACCAGCCATCACATTAATTAAGATTGTAAGGAATGAGTCTTGTTAGTTCAACACAAAATGGCTTTTCTGTTCTCTCTGAAAAAGATGTTAAGACTGGAAATAAATAACTTGCACAACAACATAAAAGGAGTCCAGGCTCCGATGCTGTATTCTGCAATCTCTAGGGAGCTGAGGAGAAGGACACATAATCAGAAGGGCCAAGCCAAAGACAGGCTGAGAGGTAGGGCTTTCCCAGCAGGCCAGCAAGCTTCAAGTCTGGGGCTCAGCCTGGACTCTGGGAAGGTGTTTTGTACATTACCACAGAAGAGCCTGTCCCTACCTAAGGCCGCAGGTTGTTCACAGCAGAAAAGGAAATAAGCCAGTCAGCCTCTGTGTATAATACAGGCTAAATTAAGCAAAACTGAGACAAGAAACCCATGTTGAACCTACCCTTATACTTGCTTCCTTTACCTCTCACTTGACACCTACTTGTTAAACGTAAAACCTCCCTGGAGACGAAGCTCTGGAAACAAATGCTAATGAGCAGTGCGGACTCCCAAGGCATCAGCAGCTGCTCCATGACCTGCAGGCTACCTGGTCCCAAACATGGAAAGGTAACACAGAGTGGCTATATTCAGGGAACACAGGAATGAAAAAAAAAGAGCCTCTACAAAACCCAAAGAAATGCAGATGCCACAATTATATAACCCAAATTCCATCTCCTACTGTCTGCACAGGATGGGACAAAGGTAACAGCAGCCCTGCATCTTTCCTTGTTGTGTCCTTGCATCCAACTCCCTGTCCTGGTTTACCGTTTTCTCACTGACTACCCAACTACTTCGGTTTTGGAAGAGGGCTCCCACCTGTCAAGAGATGTAGCTAGTACATCTGACCTGTTTCTAAACAAGCCTCTACTGAATTAAAGTGCATGGCCCAAAACTGCTTAGGTTCTCTGATAGATCACGACCTATCCAGGGAGACATATAAGACACTGTTCAGTCAATGATGAGACAATGCAGCTTTTCAAAAACACATGGGTGACGAGACAGACCCCTATATGAAAGCCAGGGACAACACAATCACTTGGGAAGATCTCATTCCCTAAGGAAGATAGCTGAATTCACACTCTGAGCATCTTTAGGATACACAATAACCCTTTTCTGTCAGACAAAGCATTTCTAACACACCCAAAACAACATCCCCAACCCAAAATGCCTTCTATGCTGAATGTACAGCAGTAGAAACACTTTTCATGAAAGGAGAAGTATTAAATATCAAGAGCTACTTAGTACAGAAGAGACTCAGCTTCCCTAGGAGTAGCAGACAAATATCTACAGATGTTACATATCCACAGACATTGTAATATACATCTATCTGCAGAGAGACAGAGGCCACTTTCACAGCAGAACCCACTTAGGGTTAAATGGGAGCAAGGTCAGGAGTCTAAGCTTTGTACAGAAATTATGCACCTGGGATTATTTGCAAGCCAGCAAAGGATAGACTAGGAGAGTGACCACTACACCCCACCCCTCAGATACAGCATTCTGCACACCTGTAACATGAAGCTGTTGGTCTGCCTGTAAATGTTAGTACCTAAAGACCTCCATGATCACAGTTTCAGCAGCAGATTTTTAACACTTCGTAAGAGATGCTTTTAAGAAACAGTATTCGTAGCAGCCATTTTATCTTATTCCTCTTGCAGAAAGGAGGAAACTCTTCAAAGAACAGAAACCAGGGGGCTGATATTCCCAACGCTGCCTCCGGAGTACAGATTACTGTCTCTAACCCACAGCCTGTCACTGCTGAGGGGTTGCACATCAGACACTCTTCTTTAAGAAATAGAAACAGTCAATGGGACCATATATATCAATGTTGAAGTGTCTCAGCATTGATGTATTAAATACATGACAGCATAAAAATGTCAATCATCTTTCTTTCAGGTCTACTAAAAATCCCGAGGTTCCCATTGCTACTGGAAGTCTTAAAGTAAAAAAAAAAGAAGATCTGAATAGAATCAGATTTTCCCTCAGACATCTTTTTTTCCCCCGGATCTATTGAGCAGAAGTACTCAAAGGTTAATTTTAAAGTGAATAAATAAAGGAAAACAGCTTTTTGTCAGGTGAATAAATCATCTGAAGAATAAAATGCACAATGTTGTCCTGATGTGATTTCCCTCAACTTAGCGAAGTGCACTTGGTGTTTCACTTCACAAAAGAGTTTAGTTTCATGCAGATTTAGTAGCTACACCTATACAAAACATGAGGTATAGAAATAAAAGCAATCCTAGGAACAGATATAAATATTTAACATGTTTCAATTGCACTTTAAAACATTTTTATAATTTTTAGCAAAAATTGGTAGAAATTGTTACAATTTAGGATCAAAGTGATCTGCAGTCTAAGATGTGAGAAGGGAAGCTTATAAGATGAAGCCAGAAGGTTTCTTATTTTTGTTTCATTATAATTCCATCAAACTTTATTGATTTCAAAGGACACTGTTCACAATTTAAATGTCGTTAGT
This sequence comes from Oxyruncus cristatus, assembly GCA_013399855.1. NCBI lineage: Eukaryota > Metazoa > Chordata > Aves > Passeriformes > Cotingidae > Oxyruncus > Oxyruncus cristatus. The sequence goes on along the minus strand of VXAY01003551.1, from coordinate 178,627 downwards.
GAGGGAAGAAAGGGATTTGCTGAGCTGCGAAATAATTAGCAACTTGTTTTCTTCTTCCTGAAGGGTGAAAAACATTGCAGACTGACACCAATCCTCTTAGCCTAGTGTTAGCTATTTCTTGAATCATCAGTATGAACGTATGGCAGTGTACAGGTTTTGGCTGGGCTCAAATTAATTTTATTCACCATAGCTTGTATAGTGCTGTGTCTTGGATATGTGATCAGAAGAGACCATTCCTATTTTTCCACCTAGGCTTGAAGGAGGCTGCAACAAGGAGATGGCAAAATACCAAAAGGCACTTCATGTTCCTTGGAAAGATGTGGAAGGATCAGGTGCACAAAAGAGATGTAGACCTTCTGAAGTGGGTCCAGAGGAGGTCACAAAGATCATCACAGGACTGGACCACCTCTCCTATGAGTACAGGCTGAGGGAGTTGGAGTTGTTCAGTCTGGAGAAGAGATGGCTCCAGGGACATCCCATTTCAATCTTCCAGTACCTGAAGGGGGCTTATAAAAAAAAGGGAAAGCGACTTTGTACACAGGCAAATAGGCATACGACAGGAGGGAATAGGTTTAGATTAGATATTAGGAAAAAATTCTTCACTATGAGAGTGGTGAGGCCCTGGTGGATGCCCCATCCCTAGAAGTGTTCAAGGCCAAGTTGAATGGGACTTTGAGCAACCTGGTCTAGTGGAAGGTGTTCCTGACCATGGTGCGGTCTTGGAATGACATGATCTTTAAGGTCCATTCCAAACCAAACCATTCTGTGATAACCAGCATTGATAACACAGGGTTCTCCTAATTATTGTTGTGCCATACTTACACAGTATCAACCAACTGGGGTTGGGCAAGAGCCTGGCAGGGGGCACAGTCCAAAGTGACACCAAGTGACTCCAGCTGGGGTCACCAAGCAAGTGGGAGTGCAGTGTGGGACTGAGCTGCATGACAGTACAGTGTGAGGAGGCTACTCCTAAGAGTACATACTGTGAACTTGGAACTTCTTGTAGCAGTACAAATGTCTCCAACTTTAAGTATTTATGTAAATCTTCAAATACATCCAGATACGCTCTTCTGATCTCTCTCCTCCACTTCAACTTGTGCAGGTCCTCGAAAGACTGGACATGTCCAGCTTAAAAGGGACTTTGAAAGCCATCAAGGATAACACCTTTTCTTGTTTCAGGTTTTACCTTTGGAATACTGTGACAGCTGCTTTTAAAATATACATAAAAGGACCAGCAACAGACCTATCCCTCACTGTGGCTCCTGTTCGTAATTGCCTACCACAGTCCACAGTACCACTGCAGCCCTTACCTGATCATTCCCTTTTACATCAATATGGATTACAATCCATATTTAAAATCCCACTGACAGATGTTACAAACCTCTGCCTCAACTTTATGCATGGAAAGCATGCATGCAAGCACTTAGTTTTCAGACTACAGCCAAAAAGTAAAGTATTTTAATAAGAACCCTAGGCTAGATACACCCAAAAGCTTTTCTATAAATAACACAATTTTAATTTGTTTGCCTGAAATGAAAGCACTAGTTCAGCCAGGAGTTAGATCTAGTGATTGCTTTTACAATTCGCAATCACACTCACAAGTTACAGCAACAAAAATTAATTTAAATTCAATTTAGAATCTGACCATGGCCACCATTAAAAATATTCTATGATTTTATCAGACTCTAATGTTTTAGGGGCAGTTTCTCCAAAAGATTATCTATCTTGACTTTTTTAAAAAAGTAAAAGCTAAAAAAGGTCAATTGTTTTTAAGAATGAGACTAATAAAGACTATCTTATTTATACACATGAAAAAAAAAAAATATATTTGCAAGACCTGGAGGCCTTATTCTTTGAATCAAGAACTTGATGAACAGTAAGAGAAAGATGATGCTTCAGGTATCTGTCCACATAGATTTTTGTCCATAATACATACTGATATGTCTTATCCTACACAGCAGCACTGAATACATATACACTTACACATGGCTCTGATTTTTACTCTATTTTATTGTTCTGTAGTGTATCTTCTCCATAAAGCATCAAATTTAATTATTTTTCCCTTCACTCCAAGCCTATTTAATTATTTCCATGTGTAATGCTACATTCCTTTAGAAGGTAACACTTACTTTCCTTTTTTCTGAAGAGGGTTACTTTTTTTCCTCCCCATATAGCATCTTTCCTCAAATGCTCTTATTGATGGCATCTTTTTCTCTGCCTCAAGCTCTCACACTGGTCTTTCCATTTCCCCTTCCAAATGACATGTTTATCTCCTTGTCGCTCCCTCTGCCTTTTCTTTCAAGATCCAGACATCTTCAGCTCCCCATTCTCCCTCACTTTCTCCGCAGCTGTCTCCTCGTTACCCCTTCCTCTGCTCCCATCCTGGCTCTGAATCAGTCAGGCAGATCCAACAGAGTTTTGTGTATCTAGGCTGAGCTACGTTCCAAAGTCAGACTTCCAACCTGCACACCTACTGAAAGGTGTGAAGCTGGCCACGGGGCAGTGAAAGAGTATTATCCCTGAAATGCCCCAGTGAAGCCAGGGACAACCTCTGACGTCACCAAACCTTTGCATCTGTAGACAGAATTGAGACAACAGCATCCACTGAACCATAAGACCCAGATCAAAGCTACATTAGGGCAAGACTTGCATAATCATATTGCTTTAAAACTGACGTAACATAATTTCTCATCCTTGAGATCCACAGATGTTCATGCTGAGGTAACTGCATGTAACTTTTTCCCATGCCATTAAATATCACTTAAGCATGATTTCAAATATCTAAATGCAAGTATATGAATTTATACAGTACAGATGCTCAGGTAAGCTCATGATTGGACTACATTATTTCATCAATGTAATACCCAGCTACGAAAGATAATCTCATTCAGACCTTCTCCTCCATGATCTTCAATATGTTTAAAATATACCATGGGAAAAGGAAAACACATGAGAACAGAAACTGGTTGTGAATCATGTTGCAACACCAAGGCACCCCGAGGCTAAGTTGTAAGAACGAGATATATTTATTTGGGGAGAACAACAGACAGACTTTACCAGTGTGTGGGGGGGAATCAGCTGTTATCTTTCTTTACTGATTAAATATATCCTAGGTGTCAAAGGGTTGATGTATCCTTCACAATTCAGTGGCTCCTGAATCTCACACAGAGAGTATGCTGGAACCGCAACTGTCATTTTACTCAAAACATCACAATGAGGCAAGAATCTTACAACTGCTTTGTATTAAAAGATGGATTTAGAGCAAAATTCCATTGAAAAATACATGAACCTATGTCAACTGACTTCAGTGGAGTTTCACTTCAGTAACAGAACTTTTAGCTGACCCAGGAGACAGAAGACTGAATGCTCATTAAAAGTCTTTTGACATCTCCATTCCTAATGAGCCATGTCCACCAAGCACCTACATTTACGCTCCAAAGTGTGCATTCTAGCTGCCAGCATCCAAGCAGTCTTACACAATTAGTCACAGACTTACAAAAGGATTTAGGGGTCGTGAGACCAAGTTTCAGAAACCTCCATAGCTAAATGATAAATGAGAAAGGGCCTGACAACGCAGAGGTTTTAAGAAACATTTAGGCTCTATTTTCACACCAGAGCAGCCTAATTATGTGGCTGGATGTGATGTGCAGTCTCACAGCCAAGCACCCTGGCACCTCTACCATGGGAATAGAACAGGATCATATGCTACTGAAGGAAAGGGAACCACTGCCACAAAATATTTCATCATATTTTGAAACAAAAAGGGCCTTCATAAATACCTGCTACATGACTCCAGACAGGAGGCAACTACCTAAATTCCCTGGAAGTCTATGTCACGACACAAGCTTGGCAGCTTTTCCTACTGGGCACCTCATGATATTCCCCTTGACAAGCCTCTCCTCAGCACCCTGACAGTGCTACTGATAACTGAGTCCTCATGTTGTCACCTCTAACTCACAGGAAAGCAAAGAGAAGCCAGTACACCTTACGAGACAGGTACTGTAAGACATTAGTAAGTTTTAAAGATACTTGGAAAATTACTCAAAGAACCAACAAGTGTAAGTTTCTTTGACACAAATGCCCCACTGCCTTCTTACTAGTACACCGGCACTTGCTTGGCATGTTCATCCATCATTACTTTCAATGGAAAATAAAGTTCTTTTACATTTTATTCTAAAAGATTAATGTTTTTACCATGCTATTTCTTAAGACACCTCTGCAGGTCCATTTGCCATTTTACTACTGGAACTGTGAAGCAGCTGGTTATGAAACAACACAAACTGAAAGTTCAGTGATGCAGCTTCCCATCACCAACACAAATACATGCTTGTATCAAGAACATAAATATAGCATGTTACATGTTGGAGGATCCCGATGAAACTCTCTCCCAAGTTGGATTAACAGATAGTCCTCTGATCAGTTATTCTTCTCTCAAACCGCTATTGATCATGGCACTGATCATGTGACATGGTCAATCTTAACGAAAAAAAATATTAGCCAAGGAATCACTGAGTATCTGGAGCCTCTGTAAATATATATTATCTATAAATATAAGGGGTGGATTTAGGTAGAGAGATGGTCAAGCAGATACACTGGGTTAAGTTCTTTGAGTGTAAATAAAAACAGTATCATTGCTGCAACTTCATGCAGATGACTGAAGCCACAGATATTAAGACACCAAAACACATCAAAGCAATTTGAACAATAAACAGAATTATTTTTAAATGAAATCTGGCCAAAAGTTAAATATTTGCCTCTATTGCTCCAGTAATCTTTAAGTGAAATAAATGGAATGATAAAGATAAAATATGACCATAAAAAAGAAACTAAACCATGCTTTCTCTTTAGTTAGGCTTATGTCATCTCATCAGTTTACACAGTCAAGAGGCAGGAGAGGAACAGGCTAAATGCAGAAACCTCTTATACATTCTGTTTAAGTCTACATACTAATCAACAGCAAAATAAAACTCTTTCTGTGATAAACTCCTGAAACTTATCAAGTACAATAATAAAAACCTCAGTAGTTCTGATCAATTCACTTCAAAATTGAAAGAATCTAGGCAGGAAAGTCCCAACATTACCCAAGCCCACTCAGCCTTCACCTCACCATCCAAGGATTTTTTCAGTACAGTATATTACATAGTTTAATCATGAGTATATTGCAATCATAAGACATTGAAACCACTGAAGTGTGAGAGCTATAAAGGATTCTCACTCACTCTGTAGCAGCTAATGTCCCATCAATGTTCTGCCACTGCTGAGCCATGGGCTGCATCCAATACGGAACTCCAAAATACCAGAGGCAGAACAGCTTGACTATCTGAGCCTTGAGTGCATGTCAGTCAGATGCATAAATTATTATTTTTTTAAATTTAGTTAGAGTATTTGAATAATGTGTTGTATTGGTCATACTCATCCCTTCAAAAAAAAAATAAAATAAAACCTGGCATTGTATCACCAAAGGAAATAACACTACTATAACATGTAACACAATTGGCTTCAAACTCCTGCCAGAATTATTTATTGCTATTAAAAATAAATGATAAACAACTCTGAGAGAAAATACAGATGTAAACAGATAAGGAGAAAACAGGTATTTTCATTGTCCTTATTGTCTTTTAATGTATTTTATTTGTAGATGAATGTAGACAGCAACAAATAACATCTCACTCTCTTTGCTGTTTAACACAACCTCTTTAATAAAGACGCCTTTCCACACATAGACACATTTCCACTTTGCACTGATGTAATTCAAAATCGAATGTTGACCCATGTTCTTGTCTTACACTACTTCCTCCAGAGTTCATTTCTATAGTCCTTCATGCAACAGCAGCAGCAACAAAAAGGAAACAGTGAACCTCTTCCTGTGACAAGGACCTTCTACCTTCAGTCACACACTAACAATACCCTAAACAATGCTGCAGAACCTCTGCCACCCTCCTGGTCACTGTGGTAAACAGAAATGAAAAAAAAAAAAAAAAGAAAACTCATTTGCATGCACATTTAAAAAACACACACAGATTTGAGCAAGAGAAAGATGAAAAGAAAAAAGAAATTATTATGAAGAGCTCAGATGTATTCACATCTATAAATCCTCCGAGAAAAGACCAAATGGTAAGAGAAAGCTGACACCACTTGTCAAAAATGGTGTGTGCACACATGGGATATGGCCTGGAGTGGCCATATGCTGCAGGTTGGTGTATGCTAGTTTACTGCATGAAATTAGCAATAGAAAAGGGATACTCTCTGCTTAGTTCCTCTTTAGGAGCAAGAATTTTATGCTTAAACCAAAGGACTAGAGACTAGCAATAAGAAAGGTCTGTGATCTTTCTTCAACTCCTTTTTTTCCCAAATTTTACAGATAGTGAACTTATGGCATTCCTTCCATTTGCCTGATGACCTTTTTGCTGGCAACAAAAGGTTCTCTCCACCCCCCATATTATTTCATTGACATAGTTAATTATTTATTTTACCTGACCTGACTCCCACTGAACTGCCCTTCGGAGTTACGCCATCTGCCAGCCCTCCACAAGTCCCACAGTCCTGATAGGGAAGGAAAGCAGTCACTTCGTAGCACAGGCTCCCATGGCACACTGAGGTGTGGAACGGGTATACGAACAAGAATTTCACATTTTCTCCATGTACGTGGCTGTGCAGGGCATAGTCCATGGCCCACTCCCCAAGCTGTTCTTACTGGCACACCACCCTGATAGATTTCCTTTGCACTACAGCTCCTGTGTTCTGAAGGTACACTTCACTCAGCCTCTGCCCATGGGACTGGTAATCTGCACAACAGGCAAACATAGTTTTCAAGCCTGACCCTTGAAAAACCACAGACATATCAAAGGTGTCCCATTTACACCAGTGAAACTCCAGTCTCAGGTTTGCAATAGGACAAGTTGTTCCTCTGTCTCTTATACCTTTACAATCAAAGCAGAAGCCAACCAAGGACAAGCTCAAACATTATAGAGAGTGAAAAGTCACCACCAATCAGTCCTATTACTGAACGAATACATGAAAAGAACATTGTGAGTGAGTACTGCACACCCTGGGTGTTCAGAGTGACAAGTAACACCAACATGTACCTAATGAACTGTGCATCGCCACTGATGGAAATATCAGGTTTCCTATATTTAGGTGAACAGAATTAAAAACAAGTAACTGGAGAGAAACTCACAAAAGTCCATAAGGTCGCTTTTTTAAAAAGTAGCATGTAAGAATGGGAAACTGTATAAAGGAACATTTTCTTTGCAGTTTTATTTAAAACATTTTCTACTATGCATAAGAGCATATAACTTTTACTGGTTCAAGCTGAAATGCACTCTTACACCTCTGCAGCACCTACTGTTAAAGATCCAAAGTACATTCCATTTCTCAACATCTCTGTTAAGACTTACTTAGGTACAACAGAAATTTGTACAAAGCAAAACCACCCCAGCTTGAAAACAATATTTTAAGTTTCAAACTTAAATCAGTAAACAATTCAGGACGCAGCTGCAATTATTTTAGCAGTGATTTTTTACCCCCTAGACACTCAGACATTAGAAACCAAAACCAGAGTAAAAAACATGATATTACTCTGATTAACAGACTGAGCACCCATTGTTATTCTGGTGAAGTTTCCAAAGAACTGAAACAAGTATTTCAGGTTCTATATATAAACTGAAGAGAACTGGGAGATATATGGTCTATAGCTGCTACATGTTGTTAATCTGCATAGCAGAGTTGTGTAATACCAACTGCTTCATGTCTGTCTGCTTCAACAGTACGAACACAACAAACAGCAGTTTTTGTTGGAATAAATCAGTATGCTGAGCACCTCTGGAAAACAAAAGGGCATAAGAAAGAGAGTGGAAAATGACAAGTTGGGAAGAAATAGGAAGATAACTGCAAGGAGCCTATGCTTCCTAGTAGCACAGTCAAAATGAAAATGTCAAGGCCAGGGTTAGTGTGAAACCCTTCTCTAACTTCTGCAAGGTGAAGTCACCATTATCTCCCAAGAGGGAGTGCAGAGGTACTATTTTCTTCAGGATAAGATCTTCCTTGTTCCAGAGGTATCCTGTGGGACTATCTACCTTACAAACAGGCTGGTCAGTACTTTGCCAAGCTCACCTTGTGCTGAAAACAAAAAAAGAGACCTCTGTGGTGTCTTGGCCTTTGACCACAGCACTGCAACACATGCCAACCTGAAACTCAAGTGCCACACTGCTGAGAACACCCATTTGCTATGTGGGATAACTTCTCAAGTCTCTATCTCTTCAGGCATCTATGCACCATTTTGGTCCTCCCCTCACTTCAATACAAGCCACTTCCAAAGAACATAACTTATATCTGACTTGATCAGCTTCCAAGAAACTTGTCCTCATCTGTCACCTAAAATGCCAATACAAAAAATGTGTAATTTCACTTTGGTATGTAACTAATCATGAATATACTAAACTGCTCTATTACAACTCAAAGAAGATAACATATAAATTTGGCTTTGCTCCATTTAAACTTCCTTAACAAGACGAATGTAATAATAGACAGGTCCTCAGTGCTATAAGCTGGCATGACTTTACTGAATTCCATGGCAATTTGTCAATTTACATTAGCTGAGATTATGGCAATAATGTTAGACCACATAAAGTACAACAGAGAAATAATCTGGGACAAAATAAAGATGGGAATATGCTATAAGCAGCCAGAATAATGGCAAAATGCTCATTAATATTGGCAGTTTATGATATTTTGCTCGGCATTTATGTCAAAAGTTCTGCAACTGTTATATACACTGAGATATGCTGGAAATATGTTTTAGAGATTGTCATACCACACAAGACACGCCACCTTTCACAGTGGCCTTTCAGTCAAAGGTCACTCACTCTCCTGAGTGGCTGATTATGCCTTACTAGGAGGGGAAGTAAGTAAAGACTTCATTGACAGCTTTTCTTGACTCCAAATAGTGATCAGTTTATGTCCTCCACAAGCAAAACCAACAGCTTTCATAATTTTTATTCAGACTCATTTAACTGCAACTCCTATTCTCTTCGTGGATCTCAAATCCCTAATCCTTAGTAGAATCCTGGGAGGCCAGGATCTCCCACATATCCATGCTTGCCTTGAAGTCAGGCAGTGCTACCTGTAAAAGATATTTACCTGCCATATCTCTGTGTGTTTCCTGTCCTTGGCAAAGCTCAGTTCTTAGCCGAACTACAGGATGAATGTGTTTCTTCATGGTTTAAAGGCATATACTTTACTGAAGTAAGATTTTTTAATATCTACTCATTGACATTTAAACATAGACACAGTATAGTAAGCAACTATTCATCACAAGAGGGACAATCTAAAACAAGTACATGTGTACTAGTAAAATATAAGTTAGGGTACAAAAAGAGCCTGGAGTCTCCCTGCACTTGTCCTTAGAGTGTGGTTCACAGGGAGAATGTGATTCTTCTAATTCACTACACACAGGCAAAACCAAAGACTAGAATTGCTCACAACTTGTAATTTTAAAACAGATTACTAAAATAAACAAATAAAATACAACAGCTAAAACACAGAATTATAAATGTCCCTAAATTATGCAGCAATAAACTAAACTAAAACTAAACTAAACTAAAAATAGTTTAACAAGAACTAAACTGGTGGCTGCTAACCCATGCAATACCACTTAAAGCTGTAAACAACACTAAAATTTGCTGTAAAAATTCCATCAACTGCTAAATCTGGCACAGAGAACATGTAGAAAGCAGAACTGTATACCAAAGGTAATGCTACTCTTGTGTTATCCAGACAATCAAAAGAACCCAACATTGTGCACATCAGCCTCCTAAAGGCAAAGGATCTTGCATCTTTGGTGGACTGATTATTGTGACTCTTTGATTTATACTCTAGAGGACAATGATAAACTTATTAAAACTTGTTCTGTTGGTCTGAGTTAACAAAACTGGTGTATGCCCAAGGAAATTCCTGAAGAGGTTATATTCCTCCTAATTCCACTTAAACATACCCAGTTTCACTGTTCTTGTCACCCACTGACAAAACATTAGTCCTTCTTCAACATGAATCTAACAAAATCCTACAATTGAAATTTTATGCCAAGCCCAACAAGCTTTGTTCTACAGGATGGTTAAATGTCTTTCCAGCAAAACAATTCTTTAATATTGTAACATCTTAAAAGAACAGAACTAGGATGTTTAGTTTTCAGCTGTAACTCTATCAGAGCTATAACCACATGTGAAAGAGTTGATGGAATATTTGTAGAACTATATTAAACCAGTAAACTACTGCATATAATTCCCTGTCTATAAGGGAAGGCTGTTGATAGTGTCGATAACTGCTCCACTAAAGCATGTTTTCCACAAGATTTTAATACTTGAAGATCACATTTTTCAGTCTGAAATACTAAAAAGCTGCTTTTTTTTTTTCTATATGTCCACTATTTTGCACAAATATATACTGAAATGACAAGATTTCACCCAGTTTAAATCTAGACAAAGTCAATGTGATCCTTTTAGGTTTTTTCAAAAATAGTCCTCATGAAGAAATCACCATTTCTATTTCAACTAATGGTTATACCTACAAAAAGATCTGAAGCCATTTTCGGACTAGCTTCAGATTTGATACTGCTTCTGAAAGAGTTACAGGTAAATAGGTTTTTCATGTGGCCCAGCAAATTATGTTTTTAGAAGAGGACTCTGTGACAACCAGATTTTCAAATGCTAAGGCTAAAAAGACAGAAAAGGAGCACAAGTTTGACAACTGGTCATCTGTCTGTGCCCTTAGCAACATCAGCAACTTTGTAAGAATGCATGAAAGCCATCTTTTTTCCTTGGATAGACTGCAGCTCTCCAAGCATCCACAAAAGTACTCAAAAATGACAATACTTTTGCAAAGATGACAGAAAACAATGTTCTGGTNGTAGTCAGCACCAAATCAAAGATTCAGCAGTATCACTGTGGAGCAAAGCGAGCCCCATCGCATCAGCAGAACTACTCCAGACTTACACAGCTGCAAATGAGATCAAGAAGTTGACTATCAGCAAGTACTTTTAAGAAAATGAAGTGCTTCCTAGTTTTAACACCTTCATCAAGCCCAGATTGACAGAAGCCTCCATATTTTGCTCTATGTGTGATTATTCTAGGGTGAGGACTCCCCATCAAAAAGGAGTTTTTCATTAAGGAAAATGAATAAGCAAGAATGAGTTGAATACACACACACACACACAAATTCTATGATTTCCAGAAAAGCTAACGACCTGGAATATCACGTCTAACTCATAGGCTATTTTTTTCTACTTGAAAGCAAATGCTGTCTGTCACAAAAACCTTACATGTTACTGGGTAGAAACATGACAGTTTAACAGTGCAAAGTAATCCTGCCTTCTAGCTCGGCTCTTAATAAGAAAAATTCTTAACCATAAAATGGAATATTCATTTAAGGCAACAAGATTTCAAAATGGCAAACTCTGTGAGATGAAATGCACAATGCTACCCCACATGAGAGGAACTTATTCTTTAATTATATACTAGTTTCTACAAAAGGTATACAACCATTTTTGCACTCTGTTTTGGCAAACAGTACATTTTATTACACAGGTGATGTGCTGTTGTCCCTTTTATTTCTGATCAATGCCTCAAGGCTGGAAGTAAACATCTGGAGGGTTAGCAAGTTTCTTTGAGCTTCCTCTTTGCCCTCAATTCCAGGCTCCAGACAGGCTCCCACTGAGCATTAGAGAAGTTTCCCTCAGCACAAGTAATTCAGCTCTATCCTAATTCCCATCATCTTCTAAAACAGCAGAAGACAAATAAGGCTCATGCAGGTCCTCTGCCTTCAAGCATGCTAGAGAAAGATGCTCACCCCTCAACACTTATTTAAGATTTTTTTCTGCCTGCTGCCTTCCATGAGCATGTGCAAGACCACGACTTACTCCCACAGGATTCCATAATGCCAACAGCACGTATGATGGTGTTTAGCCCTTGCAGCAGGGGAATAACATAAAGCTCCCAGGAGATAATGGGTCCTCCCAGGAGAAGTGACTCATAAAAGCAGCAATTGCTCCTGGTCCTCAGGCAAGGCTCTTTCTTGCTCTTCCTTCCATAGAAATAGGATGTATGCAATCTTGTGTGAGCATGCAGAAGGCTGTCAGGTGAAGGAGACGTTATTTCTGTATCTTGTTCAGCCTCTCTTCTTTCAGTGAGATTTTCTACCTGCTACACATGATAATAGGCTTACCTTCATGAGACAATTTTACCTTGTAAAAGGAACTCCTTTTCCTCAGATGAGGTCAATTCAATGAAACATCTGTAAAAATCTTCACCCTTCCTGTAGCAAGGAGGGCATAAATTCTTAAGAGTTGTCCTCTTTTGTGGAATTTATTTAATGCCAAGGCAGAACTACATACTGGAGTTTTTCTTTAGATTTACTCACGTTTCATCCCTTTCTTTTTTTAAGCCATCTCTCCCAGCAATTTTAAAATTACTTTCAGTCTAGATGCTGAAACTGTTTTGGTGCTGAAACTATTTTGACTTGGAGTGACTGGACTCTAATTCAAATGAGAATTCATATTCTGCACAGTAAGCAATCCATGGAAGAAATATGCCAACAGGTATCTTCAGCTCTTTATTTATGAGCAACGAAAAATATAGGAGATTAGTAGAGGCTAACATGAAAAGCAAGAAATGGCATTAGTTTCAACATAGAGAAAAATCATCTAAATTAATTTTGTCAGACTGAACTCTGCTTCCAAATTTATTTGAAACATTAACACTTTAACAGTGACAGCCTACAGGTTTATTTTTAGGTACTTAATAGTTTAAATATGTGATGAAAGTAGAGAAAGAAGAAGTTACTCTATGTGTTTTCTGTAAAGACATTCAAGTGCCCCTCCCAACTCTATGCTGGTAAACCATTCAAACAACGGTGCATACATCTGTATGACAAAAACACCTGCATAAAGATGGTGAGGCTTTTACAAAGTGCTAAATAACCTACAGTAATACCAAGACTGCTAAGTGATGTGGGAGTTCAGAACTTCTTAAAACTAAGTCATTCATTTAAGTCCCTAAAACCACATTTTTCACACTAAAAGGCAGAGGTTTACAATTTGAATGTGCTGTTCTTAGTATCAGTACAGTATGCAGCTGACAGTAACTTGCTTCACCAGACCAATACAAGATCTCCACAAGACCATCCCCTCCTTGAAATACATGATTTTTACACAGCGCAATGATGGGGACTGGGCTAATTTCAGACAAGACAGATTTTCTAATAGCACGGCAAGAAGGAGCTGTCAGATACAAAACTATCAATAAGACCATGGGTACAATGGTGGTGATTTTGCTTTTCACTATGTTCAACATTATACTTAATGACCTTTTCACTATAGTGTCCTACTAGGTCTCTTTTGAGGATGAAAAATTTGTTAAATCACACCTACTGAATTTTTTGCAGTACCTATGAAAAAGATATCTATAGGAATGTATGGGTAAGTTTCACGTACATACTACACACAGTCAATATTAGAAGATAATATCAAGTTAGAATAGGCACATTAGTAGAAATTCATATAATAGGAAATGCTTGACTTAAACATAGACTTTAAAACTGAAACCTAAGTAACACCTGACATGAAACTGCTTTTTTAAAGTACCCAAGTCTGGGTATTCAACATTACTTCATCTATAGAATCCTTAGTGAAGAAATGAAAATCACAATTCTCACCATGTATAAACTAGATTCCTGTCTCATACCACAGACTTCTCTCCCACAGAAACAGAGTAGAAAATGGTAAGAAATGGTGTAGTAACAGCAAAAATATTAAGCCATAGTTGATAGGAAAGTTAAAATTGAAAGATGATGTAGCAATAGCAATAAGCAGACAGCTAGGTACAAGCTGCGTATCTAGATTTCACTCCCTCTTACTGTAATAGAAGTAGATTTCAGGAATGTAATTACCTTTTTAATAACTTCAACACAAAGTTACATGCAGCCATTAGAAACAGGAGATGAACTGTACTTGCACCAGCCCTTCCCAGGCCCTGCAAAAAACTGATTCCATCTAAACTAAAACCACTCAGAGCAATGGATCCAAAAAAAACCATTCTCATCTTTTAAGTCATACTTTCAGGGACACTTTTATCTTATGTAGGCCAACACTGCTTCCAAAAGGAACAGTCAAACTTTCTCTTCCCAATTCCGGCACAGCTGGTAAACACACTGCCATGCAATGAACCTGACAGAGGAGGTGGGTTAAAACTACGCAATGCAAAAAATGCTGGTCTTAAACTAGATGATTTTGTAAATGAAAGAAACAAAAAATTCAGGAAAGTGTTTTTATATTTTCTGATGGACACGATTTTATGTTTCAGTTTAAAAGCTGTTTTTCAGTTTTGTCTTCGTTTCCTACAGTTCACAAAAATTGAACACAAATTTTAATATTAAAACACCTATCAATTATCCCAAAAATTAAAAAATATTTTTCTTCACAGGTTTTTGTAGTGAAGACTTCATTGTTATCAGAGTTACACCAGAATTTCAAAATTATTCACCAAATGGAATCTCTCATGTAGGCAATTTTATAAATTCATGTAAGCAGCAAGAGAGCAATCACTAAAGGGAAAAAAAGGTTATCTGTATCTGTTTATTGTCAAGTGGTTCAAACACCCGGTGAACATAATGTGCTAGAACTTCAGATAAGTTGTTTTCATCTCTAGCTATAGAAAGTTATAAGCAGTTTAGAAACCCTTTCAGTAGCACAGCTCCCCATCTGTGAAATACTCTACTGCTACTGGGAGGTAGGAATTAATTTATCAGTTTACATGAGAATTTCTCATTCTCATGAGCATTCAATTGCTCTACAATAACCTCCTGAATAAAACACAAAACGTCAAACACTCAAAATCAAAACAAAGTGTAAGATAATAACCAGTCATTATTTTAAGCAAAAATAAACAACTTCAGCCCTAATTTCCTTGCTTCTTCAGAACTCCCATAGCTATAATCATTGTGCTAAAGTAGGGAAAGCAGAACAAAAGTCCACTGTGTGAATAGGAGATGGGAATTTTGCTGACAAAATTAATCTGTGTGTTCAGGTGTTATTTAGTTTACTTACAATATGCTGCAGTATTAGATCTGTTCTCATGCACAGACTTATTGTCATTGTCCTTCATTGCCAATGAGAGTTAAGAACGTATTTGAATGAAGAGGTATTTCAGGATTCATATGATATCCTTGTTTAGCCTCAGGGGAAAAAATAAGCAGGGTAAGAAAAACACTAAAAAGGGAAAACCTCTTTTTTTCTGGACAACCAAGCACTGCTTCTATGTAAAGCATGTCAAATGGCATATAAAATGAAAACAACTTCAGGGCATCTCGCATTTTTATTTGAAAGATAAGCAGATAAGCAGTTCTGTTCAATCTGCACAGTTTCTGGAGGAGCAGTATTTTATATTGGGGCAGAAAAACGGAAAAAGGAAACTAGATATTCTTTTGAAATGAAGGACTCAACATGTTAACAATTTAATAGAAATTTTAGAACCTCAAGTAAAAAGCATAAAAAAAATCTAGTAATTTCTGATATTATGCCACATGTAGTTAAAGAAGAGTGAATCTTGCACAGTCACAGCACCTGACTGAACATCTCACTTTACAAGAAATCAACACACTTACTGCTTTCTGAAAGTGAAATTAAAAATTATTAGATTAATAAACAATCTGCCCTCTATTTAGAGCCCACATTATGCAAAAAGATACGCTTTCACTGATAAATTGCTAACTACAACCTTCCTAAACCAGGTCACATCTCTGCAGTATCAAACAGCTCTAATAATTTGGAAGTATGAACACAAGGCATTAAAATAACTTTTAAAAAAGGTGACGTGAACTACAGTCTAAAAGAATTAAGTGAACTACTACTATTTTGCTGTGGGATTACAAATTAACTCCATAGAAGTGATAATAAATGTCCCCTGGATCAAGCCTATCTGCAGCATGCTTATGTACTGCCTAATATTTCAATACTACTAGTGCAGGAAGAGGCTGTGCAATCAATCCAAGCAACAGGGGAAAAATCAGATAACATCTGAGCAGCTGGTCC